>JACXGI010001325.1:23764-34459 GCA_016801175.1 Esox masquinongy
AGTTTAAAACGGCAGGAGACAGGAAAAATTTAGAAAATGCATTCCTTAGAACTACAAGGATTTATAGTGGAGAAGGAGAACTGACCCTACTCCCCAGCACAATAATATAGCAGCGTAAGACCTTGGGGCTGAGACAGGGGGGTCCGGTGACACTGTGGCCCTATCCGGGGGAGGCCCCGGACAGGGCCCAACAGGCAGGTCTTGCTTCTTTATGTGGCTTAGATTGGAAATTACATGGTTGAACCCATGTTGTGCATCAGAGTGGTGCAAGGTTTGAAATGCATTCTTTTCTTAATCTTTTTAAACAGAAATGTTGCTAATGTTTTTCTATTTTGCCCACTGCTTAAATCCCTGTCAACATTTACATACAATAAGGCAAGTTACGAAATACTGGAATACAGCATCCTTCCTTGGAAGCAAACCAGAAATACTGAACAAGAAATCACTGTCAGTGTAATTTTAAAATATTTTTTTCTATTTATGCATGGTAGTAATAGTAAGAAACAATGCAATTTAGGCTTTGACTAATGGTTACCAAAATATCCATGGCCAGACTGAGCACTGCTCCACCAAACTCGGCTACTACTTGACCAGGGCGCCACTCCTCCCATCAAAGTCGACCTGTGGTACAGAGGTGGAAAACAGCACATGGGAAAGGTAACGTGAGGTGAACGTTACCACATGTTTCTGTCCCCAACCAACGGCTCAACGATTAACCCAATGTCTGGAAGACAATCAGGATTGTCTGCTTCTGACTGAAACATGGGTAGAGTCGACAGCCACCTTAATTGAAGCCACTCCTCCTACCTCAGGAGAGGGCAAACTTCTTGGCTCCGGGGCCACATCAGGATTTAGAAATTAAATGGAGGGACACGTTTGTTCTGTAATTTGTTAATCATAAATGATTTGCAGGTCAGAAAACACCAATAATTAAAACACTGATACAGTATGTCCATTATAATGTCTAAATAATTTAAATTGAGATGTATAAGAATGGGCTGGTGAGTTATGTTTCACTTCATCTCAAAACTGTTTTATTACCTACCGCGGGCTGGATCGAATTGCCTAGAGGGCTGGATTCGGCCCGCGGGCCTTAGTTTGCCCACCCATCCTAGCTACATTATACCTTCTTTTAGTCAATAAAAACAAGAGGGGTGGTGGCACTGCCTTAAATGGCAACTATATATCTGCTCTTTTGAACACCAGGCTGTGTTATTAAAATGTCAGCCACCTGTGCTTGTGACACATTATAGACCTCCAAAGTCAAACCCAACTTTTTTTTATCAGATTTTTTTAGAATTTCTTTCTATTATTCATGCAAATTTTGATACATTTATTTTATGAGGTGATTTTAATTTACATTCTGATAATCGGAAGGACTCCAAAGAGATAGAGTTTTTAGAGGTTTGAAATTCAATGGATTTTATTTAACATGTCAATGAGCCCACACACAATCACAGTCATACGCTAGACTTGGTGATTTCACAGGGCCTAAATATTGAAATATTGTCTATTGTTGAAGTAGCTTTGTCTGACCACTTTTGTATATTTTTTACTACTCTGCACTGCAGAACGTACAGTTAAAAAAGGTTATCATTCCACCAACATAGCTGAGAATTTTAAAAACCACATTGTTAATACACTTTTGTCCTTTCCACCATCCTCTTGTGATGACCTGGTAAACAACCTTTTCACAAGACTAAGCACAATAATTGATCCACATAATAATTGAGCCACACTCCACTGAAAATAAACATAATTGAAAAACAGAAACCTCCTTGGAGGGATGAAGAAACAAAGAAATTAAAAAGAAACTGTAGGCTGAACAGAGAAAGTCAGAATTACAAGTCCAACTTGACATTTTGAAAGACGACATCTCTTTATATAATAAGGCAATTAAAGAAGGACAAAACTGAGGTTTTGATTATTGGTGCCAATGTCCAAAGAGAGGGCCCTTGTCTGACATAAATTATGTGCCTGGTGGGTCCCTCAGATCATCTGTTACAGGTCTTTTGGTTGTCCCAAGTGTCAGAACCAAAACTGTTGGTGAAGCCTCTTTCAGCCACTATGGACTTGTCCTTTGGAACAGATTATCTGAGGGACGTAGATACTATTGCCATTTTTTTTAAAAAGGTCTTGAGACACCTTTTTAGCCTGGCTTTCTAAAATATTTTCTTCAACTTGTTTCAAGATAAATTTTATGTATTCATTTATCCCCATTGTTTTGTCTTATTTTATGTATATATTTACTGTATATTTACATACATTTTATCAAAGCATTATTTATTAACAGTTTTTAATTTGTCTTACCCATTAAAACACCTGCATTTTGTAAGAAATGTGCTTTATAAACAAAGTTTTACTGGTTCAAGTTTGATCACTAGTTCATCATGGTTGCAGATTTTATAACCTTTTTGAAAATCTTTCAACCAATACAAAGTTTATTTCAGTAATCTAGGATCTCCATGAACACATGTCTTTGTTACATTTTTGTATATAAAAGATGTCCATTGTGTTGTGTGCACTCCTGCAGGTCCACAATAGATACACATCAAATACCAGTGGAATATGCTCAGTAGCAATACTAATTTCTTGGCAATAGCAATTAATTAAAAGGAAGGTAGAACTTTGATTCATTCGCTGCTTTCGGTGGCATCAAGATGGCTCACGCAAATGAATGCCTAACTTCTAGAGGTATAGCGGGAATGAAGTGCATTGACCCCAAACACTGGATGTTTCTGAAAGGACTGAGAAAGGGGCAACCAATATACATCCTAATTATCTTACATTCATACAGACCAATCAGAATTACACCGCCTTTCATGGGGGCAAAAGTTTATTGATGAAAGTCCAATGTACTGTATGTACATTACTAATAATAGACAAAATGCTTATTGTGGACTAGCTACAATAATGTAATGTGATTTATCAGTCACCCTAATATAGGCTATAAAATTTTGATAACAAACTCAGGGCTTTCTGTGTTATACAGCCTGCAGCAGGCAATACCACCATAGACTCACAAGGGGGCAAATATGTATGATCCCATCTTTATATGGTACATTCATGCATGCCCCTAAGAAGCTTGCCAGAATAGTGGATTTGTAGTGTCTCCTAGTTTTGCGTTTAAAATAAAAGTCCCCTTGGAGCGTGGTGAAATTGGCCAGCATCATCCAGGTTTTCGAGGTTACTAATTTAATTGATTTACAGTAAGCCAAATGTATACACCCGTTCATCTGCAAATTACAGAACTTTTAAAGAAAAATTTGTATTTAGGTGTTAAATTTACTTTTTCTAGCTAGATTTATTTCCTAATATCAAATATTCATTAATGTCAGTCACCAAGCAGCAAGTAAGATATTTTTTTCTTCTGATGACTGGATTGGACTGTAGACTAGATAGACTAAAAAAAACAGTTACATTAATCAGAGGTACAGTTGGGTAAGAAAGATGGTATTTGCCAGTTTGCACATAAGGTCCAAATGAGGTTTTCCACATTCAACCCATCCTTCCACATGAATGATACATTTTCCATTTCGGTTACTGGTCTGACGTTCAAACTGCTATGCCACCTATGGCTCCTACTGGAGGTGGCATTATGTCATAAAAGGCTGTAGTACAACTTGACATCTTTGAGTCTATATGACATCAAAAATACAGGAGCATTCTAGAGCTTGGTTTTTCTAACACAGGTGTTTGGATCCCAGATACTGATTTAGTTCTTATACTGAATGTGTAGCTATTCAGATTTTTTATTTTTTTATTTTAATTTTATTATCTTCATAATCTACATCAGTATGTAGAATATTTTACAGTGAATTAGAACAAAGATAAGAGGACTGGCGCCATGGTAAGTGTATTTGTTAAAATTCAGCATGGTTAAGTTAGCGGCTGCTATAGATATCCTATTCTCATCGCGTAGATGTAAGAACAATGGAGTCATTATTGCAGAAGATGGATTATCATTTTACAAGTAGAATGTATTAAACCGGTTGAGTTTTAAATGATTTTTTTTGTAAATCTTTTTGTACCCGACCTGATTTGAAATACATGAAAGTATTTCTTGACTGTAAACTGACATCACTAGAGCCTCATGGACATTGGTAATAAAAACCTGCTGTAGTATAGTATGTTAATATGAGTAATTTGTACAAGCTAAAAATGTTGTCCTTTTTTCTGAACTGGTTTGGAATTATGTGGTTTGGAAATGTGCTTAAAACATATTTTAATTCTGGCTTTCTAAAAGATTTTCAACTGGTCTCAATAATAATTTTATGTAGTCATTTATCCCCTTTGTTTTAACCTTTTATTTTTTCATTTTATTTCATTTATATCTTTACTGTACTTATTACATATTATCAAAGCATTATTTATTAACTATTTTTATTCTGATTTTTACCTGTTAAAGCACCTTGAAATGCATTTTGCAACAAATGTGCTACATAAATAAAGTTTGATTTTATTTCATTCGAAAAGGTTGACATAAGCTTTTCTTACAATTTATTGCCCTTTTAAAAATGTATTGTATTTTCAAGCCACAGATAGTGAACAAAGTCATCTGTGAAACATTCCCACTGTTTGTCATCTGACCGCAGCAGTCACATTTCATGGTTGTAGACCGTAAAATCTTTTCATCTTATCATTAATTTGAAATAAAATGTGGACTTTATTCATGAAAGATTTCAAGAATATTCTCAAAATATTTAGAGTTTTTGGGACTACAGTATGTGGGGGGAGAAAAGTTAAGTGTCAGAAGCCTCTTTTTTACCACAGTATGAGTCAGTGTCCTTCAAAACAAAGAAATGTAAAATATCACAGAAATAGACACACTACCATTTAAATGTCATATTCCATTAAAAGTTTGGCGTCACTTATAATGTTCTTGTTTTTCAAAGAAAAGCAATTTTTGTCCATTAAAATAACATTAAATTGATCAGAAATACAGTGTAGACATTGTTAATGTTGTAAATGACTACTGTAGCTGGAAACAACTGATTTTCAATGGAGTATCTACATAGGTGTAAAGAGGCCCATTATCAGCAACCATATGTCCTGTGTTCGGATTCCATGTTGTGTTTGCTAATCCAAGTTTATTATTTTAAAATGCTAATTGATCTTTAGAAAACCCTTTGGCGATTATGTTAGCACTGCTGAAAACTGTTGTGCAGATTAAAGAATGAAACTGGCCTTCTTTAGACTAGTTCAGTATCTTCAGCATTTGTGGGTTTGATTACATGCTCAAAATAACCGTAAACAAATAACTTTCTTCTGAAATTCATCACTCTATCCTTGTTCTGAGAAACTAAGTCTATTCCATGAGAGAGACTGCCAAGAAACTGAAGATCTTGTACAAAGATATGTTCTACTGCTTTCTCAGAACAGTGCAAACTGGCTCTAACCAGAATAAAAAGAGGAGCGGGAGGCCTCGGTGCACAACTGAGCAAGGGGACAAATAGATTAGTGTCTAGTTTGAGAAACAGATGACTCACAGGTCCTCAACAGGCTTCATTAAATAGTACCCACAAAACACCAGTCTCAACATCAACAGTGAAGAGGTGACTCCAGGATGCTGGCCTTTTAGGCAGAGTTGCAAAGAAAAATACATTTTTATTTTTTTATTTTATGTATACAGGGAAAACCAACTGAGACCACAGTCTCAGTTACAGTGAGGCCCTGTATTACAATAATAATAAAACAAAATAAAAACAAAACATTTTTTAAAAAACAAGCATAAAACATGTAAAACTAAAACAATTAAAAATAGCAACTACAATTCACTGGAAAGTGGGCAGTCAAACAACATTTAATCTGTGCTATTGACCCAAGGTCCTTCAGCCTAAGGTCATCTTGTAGGACATTCCAGGATTGTGGGGCTTAGAAAGTAAACGAAGTTGACCCTATCTTAGACTGAACCTGAAGTACCTCGAGAAGTATCCACTCTTGAGAGTGTGAAATTAGTTAATTCTCCAATTTATTTTCGAGGAACGGTAATTAGGAAGTTTTGTAGGCTTGGCTTTATAAACAAACATCCAATGTCTGGCTCTTCTGGGCAACAAGGAGTCCCAACCCACAGCAGTGTATAAAAGACAGTGGTGTGTTCCGTACAAAGGCTTGCACCAGTAATAAAAAGCAGAACAGCATGATAGACTGAATCAAAACAGAATCTGAAGCATGCATACAGCTGTGGTCATAAGATTGCAAACCCTGGCAGAAATTGTGAGATTTTGGTATTGATTTTGAAAATATGACTGATCATGCAAAAAATGTGTATTTAAGGATGGTCATCATTTGAAGATAGTCATTATCACATATTGTTTGGCACCTTTTGGCACCTTTTTTAAATCATAATGATAACAGAAATCACCCGATCAAAAGTTTACATACCTTTGAATGTTTGGCCTTGTTACAGACACACAAGATACACAAGTCACACAAGACACACACAGGTTAAAATGGCAATTAAACTTTAATTTCCTACACCTGTGGCTTTTTAAATTGCAATTAGCGTCTGTGAATAAATAGTCAATGAGTTTGTTAGCTCTCACGGGGATGCACTGAGCAGGCTAGATACTGAGCCATGGGGAGCAGAAAAGAACTGTCATAAGACCTGCGTAACAATGTAATGGAACTTTATAAAGATGGAAAAGGATACAGAAAGATTTCCAAAGCCTTGCAAATGCCAGTCAGTACTGTTCAATCACTTATTAAGAAGTGGAAAATTCAGGGATCTGTTGATACCAAGCCAAGGTCAGGTAGATCAAGAAAGATTTCTGCAAAAACTGCCAGAAGAATTGTTCGGGATACAAAGAAAACCCCACAGGTAACCTCAGGAGATATATAGGCTGCTCTATGTTTGGAGAGGGGTCAACAAGGCCTATAGTAAAAAGAATACCATCCCCACTGTGAAGCATGGTGGTGGCTCACCGATGTTTTGGGGGTGTGTGAGCTCTAAAGGCATGGGGAATCTTGTGAAAATTGATGGCAAGTTGAATGCAGCATGTTATCAGACAATTTGCATTCTTCTGCACAAAAGCTGCGCATGGGACACTCTTGGACTTTCCAGCACGACAATGACCCTAAGCACAAGGCCAAGTTAACCCTCCAGTGGTTACAGCAGAAAAAGGTGAAAAGGTTCTGGAGTGTCCATCACAGTCTCCTGATCTTAATATCATCGAGCCACTCTGGGGAGATCTCAGACGTGCGGTTCATGCAAGACGGCCAAAGACTTTGCATGACCTGGAAGCATTTTGCCAAGACGAATGGGAAGCTATACCACCTGCAAGAATTTGGGGCAGCTATACCACCTGCAAGACAATTATTACAAAAGACTGCATGCTGTCACTGACGCTTAAGGGGGCAATACACAGTATTAAAGCTGAGGGACATACTTTTTTTGTATTAACACGTCGCTGTTCTCTTTATCTGGGTCATGGAGGAATACCTACCATATCAGATGGTCGCAGGCCTGCATCTGAAAAACCTCTCTATATGGTGTACTGCTGCTAAGGAAAAAAGTTGTTGGCACGCGCAGTGGCGGGAATATTTTTCCTGCACACAGGACGTGATGCCTTTGACGTATCAAACAAAGAGGCAGAAAAAAATAAGTTAGTGGCTACTCACCTGTTCTGGATTAAGCATCGAGAGACGCTAGCCAATTTTATGAAAAATGGAAGAGGTTCAGAATGTAATGGTACCTAAGAAAATACGGTTTAGATGTTTAGATCAAAAGAAAGCAAATCTGGTAAAAGAGAGGAAGATAGATGCCGTTCGGAGTGAACATTGGTGCAGCTGTCTATCCACGATGGATGGAACTCATACAGCAAAATGCATTAAATTTTGACGCTAATGTGGCAATTCTTCTGTTAAATAAGTAAGTAAAGATAGCTAAAACGCTAGCTACCTAGCTAACCTCACACTGTTGTTAGTAATTGCCCTATTGGTGTTAATGTGGCTAGCTATACAGACAAAGACATGGCTGTTTTTACTGACTACATCTATCCAGCAGACATTGTTCGAAAGTTTTGCTACAGCTTCTAATAACGTCAGCTTGCCAGCAAGGACAAAGTTAACTGCTTAGAATAACCTCATACTGTTGTAAGTAATTGGCTATAATGAATTACCTGGCAAAAATGATTGGCCCAATTTGGTTAGCTAGCTAACTTTCTATGGATAAAGAGGCGAGCTGCCATCTGTACATGCTGTTTGCTTTTTTTACTAGCCAGCTAGTTGTACTGTAATTGGAAAACATTACCAGGGCGAGTTTAGACTAGTAGCAAACTATTCTCACGTTTTTGTATGTATGTTACATTAGATACATTTCAGCAGCTCAACGCCTGTAGCTGTCTGTACATGCTGTTTGCTTGGTTTACTAGCCCAGCTAGTAGTACTGTAATCGGAAAAAAATACCAGGGCGAGTTTAGACTAGTAGCTCTTCTCACGTTTTCGTATGTGTGCTACATCAGATGCATTTCGTTTAATTAATTTTAGTATATAATTAAAATAATCGATTGTCAACTCACCTGGTCGGATGAAGATTTTTTTTTTAGATGAGCTGAATATAGGGCACAGACAATGTGTGGGGCTTTAAGAGTGAACTGACGTCACACCAGCGATAGCCAAAATTTCTGGGAAAATGAGGCGGAAATACTTCCTGTTTTGAAAGTTACAACCTTCAGCTTTAAGAACTAAGGATATGCAGACTTTTGAACAGGGGTCATTTCATTTTTTTCTTTGTTGCCATGTTTTGTTTTATGATTGTGCCATTCTGTTATACCCTGGAGTTGAATATGAATACCATAAGAAATAAAAGAAATGTGTTTTGCCTGCTCACTCATGTTTTCTTTAAAAATGGTACATATATTATTAATTCTCCAAGGGTATGCAAACTTTTGAGCACAACTGTATATAGTATATCACCATAGTGCAGCACAGACATAAATGTAGCCTGAACAAATTCCTTTCTATGTCACGATGACAGGTATGCTTTTTTTCTGTAAAGAAACCCAATTCTGATCTTTAATTTTTTTAGCAACTCATTAATGTGGGTATTAAAGGACAGTTTATTAGCCAGATAAATACACAAATATTTGTATGAAGTAACACATTCCAGGACTGAATTATCCAGTTTGGTTATATTTAAGATTCTCCGCACCTACGTCTTCAGATGTAGACAACACAATATACTTGGTTTCATTTGTATTTAAAACAATTTGAATTTGATTTCCAAGAGAATTTTGTAACAGTTGGAAGACCAAAATGCTTGTGCAAGTGATGGAGCTGCCATATACAATACTGTGTCATCAGCATAGAAGTAAAATTACATTTTCTAACAGAGTTACAAATATCATTTATATATACACACTAAACAATAAAGGGCCCAAAATCAAACCCTGAGGAACTCCTTTATGAACTGCAATGAATTTAGATTCACAGCTATCTATCACAACAACCTGAGTCCTATCACTGAGATAGTTTTAAAGCCATGCCCAAGTGTTCACATTCATGCCCAAGGAAAACAGTTTTTCCATCAAGATAAAGTGGTTAACAGTATCAAAGGTCTTGGCCAGGTCACTTAGAGTCATACCTTAGTTTTCCATCTAAGGCTTTAAATATATTATCTACAACCAGCGTGGTTGCAGTAAGAGTACTATGCTTTGGTCTAAAACCCGATAGAAATGTGTTCAATATGGCACTTTCTCTTTAAAAAAATCCAACGGCGCTGTATACTTACTAGTGACTCCAGAATGTTAGCCAGACAGCACAGCTTAGAGATTGATAATAAGAGGTTGATAATGTCAGGCTTCGTAGGGATAAGGAGCAGGAAATGTGGAGTTTTCGGTTTGAATGTCTTTAATGACAAAAAGCACCAACATATACTCACGATGGTGAGACAATAACACACAAAGACTAGGGGAGCAGAGGGAACATATATACTGGGGGGAATGATTGTAAATGAGGACCAGGTGCGCCAAACAAGACAACAGGTGAGATGAATAGATGAGATGGGCGGTGGTGTCAGAAGGCCGGTGACGTCGACCGCTGGAGCCTGCCTGCTGCAGGGGGAGGAGAGGCAGCAGAGGGCGCAGTCGTCACAGATAATTATCAAGGATATTAGTGGCTCCACTTTTGTGAAGTGGTAGCACTTGCAGTTTTCCAGATCTTTAGAATAACCTCTGTGGTTAATGGGGTTAACCCCAGCTGTCAGACAGGCCAATAAAAAAAAGATTAAGATGGGCAAAAGAACACAGACACTGGACAAGAACTCTGCCTAGAAGGCTGGGAAATAAAACAAGGACATTTTGAAGTGACCCCAAACTTTTGAATGGTAGTGTATGTACGGATAAGAGCCTGAAACCAACACATGAAAAGTAGCCTTGTCACAAGTGGAGGTAAGCAGGACGCCAGGCGCAGAGTTAATGGAACAACAATGGCTTTAATGAAAATAACCTAGTGTAGGTAAGAAAACAACAAAACGACAAGAAGCAGGCAGGCAAAAACACAACGGCAGACAAGACACACACACAATCACCCAACAATGGCTGAATAGGCTAAATAAGGAGATAAGACACAGGTGAAAACATTAACGACAGAAGGACAAGCAACATTCAAGAAGAGCAGGACGAAAACCAAACAGAACAGGCTACATTCAGGGACAACAGCCAAAACAGAACCCCACAGTGCCCCCCTCTCCAAAGG
>JACXGI010001325.1:34559-48279 GCA_016801175.1 Esox masquinongy
GGGGGGGGGGGGGGGGGGCTGGCAAAGGAGGACGGACGGGGCCGGCACGGGAGGACTGCCGGATGGGGTCGGCCTGAAAGGCTCGGGTGCTGCCGGGCTTCACCCCACAGCTCCCCTGCAAAAATTGTTTGGGGAGGCCTCCGGGCGGAGGGCCAAAGTAGCCAGCCAGCAGCCCCCTGGCGGGAGGCTTTGGCCCTCATAATGAGCGGGGCAAGCTTGTTGAGGCACCTCTCCTGGTCTTCAAGTTGACTCCATAACTCTGCTGGTTCCCTTTGTTCTGGTTGGGTCATTCTGTCACAGGTAGAGGCAAGCAGGATGCCAGGCACAGAGTTAATGGAACAATGATGGCTTTAATGAAAATAAATGAGGCCTACAAATCTGACACAGGTGATACTATCAAGGGAAAAAATTAAGCAAACTTTCAACAAAAAGTTTTTTACAATCTGAAAAAAAGGACAAACTGTTAAATATATGAACAGAGAAAGTGGTACCCTACACATGGCAACGATCACTGGACGAGTAGGACAAGCAAAAGAAAAACACAACAACTGGTAAACCTAAACCAGCTGCTCTTTCAAGTACAATAGGGTACTTGCTGACCTTTTACTTTTCGGCTTGAATCAATAAGCCATGTAAAATATCAGTGTGACATTTAGGAAGATGATTTTGCTGAACAAAGAGTGTTTCATTTCACTCATTTTTCCAGACACTGAGCAAAAACCACAAAACCTGCTACCCAGAATTTTTTCTGAGTCACTAAGAATGTTTTATTGAGTCACTCTGTCGCAACCTCAGTCTAAAAACAATTAAATGTAGTTCAGTAATTATTTTAGTGAGTCCCATAAAGGACTACGCAAAACACTTTTTTGTTATCTACTATAAAAAAAAAATGTGAGTCATGGCAATAAATACTACAAAAATGGTTCAAAAAGATTTACTTAACATTAGAAGAAAACATTAAACAATGCAATATTAGTTATTACAAATAATCCTTAATTAACAAAGCATGTATCTAAACATCAAATAGAGGAGATAATAGTTACCACATCCAAGCACAGAAACCAAGAAGATGAAGAGTAAACATGTCTTGCTTTAAAAAGCATGTGGTAACTTTTCAAATTCAATCTGAATGTCTGACCAATCAAACATATTTCCAATTGGATATTTAACATATGCTTGTCATGTCATACATCATTGCTTTACAGAGGTGATGAAGTGAGCCAAAGTTCACGAGCCACCAGAAGAGAAAAAAATCAGTAACACTTTCCCATAAGGGTACACGAACTACTGTACCATTAACGAATACAGTAGTTAACATGAACGAATGATGAACAAAGGCATGAACAAGTGGTTAATAATGATAACCCTTACTTTATTAATGACTTATAAATGCATTAATTAGGGTAACAGTGTGTAGTGTCATTTGTTCATGTTGACACAGGACATGAACTCATGTCGTTTTTTGCAGGAACACAGAACACACTGTATTTTCGTATGTTGATGCCTGACATGCATTAATGTAGCTAGTTGTTTGCATGAACAATAGGCTAAGTAATATACAATAATTCATAAGATAATCCAATTTGTTAATATGATTACAGTGCAGTAACCATAATTAATAAGGTAGGCTGTATAAGGATATATCATTCATATATATTGTCTGGTATAGCAGCGGCTAATTGCATCTTCAAATAGTTGTGCCGCACAAAAAATGTATGGTCGCATTTGGGGTTATGTGTTGTTTGCTTGAAATGGGGATTAATTGCATATATGGAAGGACACTTACTACCGTTTGCCAGTAAGGGACAGAGAGACACAATGATTGTGTGGTATACTGTCACTAACATCTGGCATCCCCAATTTATGATCCAAACAACTGCGCGTTCTCGTAACTCTTGAAAGAAAAAAACATTTTCTTTCTCATCATTTATCACAAAACTACACTGGAAATTTCGATACAGTTTGATAACTTGCATGTTACTGTGTATGTAGAGGGTTGAAAAAGCATCGTAATTCTATAACTATGAATTAGAAAACCCATGTTGAATGTAAAATCCCATGTTGGTGGTGCATTCCTTTGAAAAAAAATCTAATTTGTTCCTGTGCTGTACTCCTGAACATTGAAAACCACACTCCTGACATAGGGCTTTGACATAGTTTGTTGAATCAAGTGATGCATCAGTACTACATATGGCATACAGGTTTTCACTATGACTAGGAAAAATAGCTGAAAATTCATCTCTGAATTAATGATGCGAGTGAATAGTATGATTTTCCTTTTTGGGAAAAACATTAAGCAGGACATTAAAAACAATCCTAAGATAATCAGACAAAAATATCTTCCTTTACAAAATTATTTAGGGTAAGACAAAGAGTAAAAAACAAATCCAATATGTGGCCATGATTGTGGGCCTGAACAGAGACATGCTGTGTCGTGTTAAATGATTCAGTTAGACTGTAATGCACTGTAAGGCTTAGCAATTAGCTAGTTTTGATTAGCTGGCTTCGGTTGGTTATTCGCTGGCTCCAGTTTTTTGTATGCTAGCTCCAGTCATGTGTTTGTTAGTTTCGATTAGCACTTTGCTAGCTTGCTCAGCTATGTCCTATTCATGTTAACGTCAAGGTTATTTGCAATTGTCTTATCCTTTTACTAGACTTTACTACACTAGCTGAATATGAAGGTATTTTAAACATAGGTACAAAATTACTGCTGTATAAGCACTTTGTGAAAACTTCTGATGTAAAAAGGGCTGAACAAAATTAAATTTGATTGACGGACTGATTATTTGACAGTTTATTTCTTAGATATGACTTGCCGTTTTCCACTTCCACTGAAAAGACCTCACTCATCGTTTCAGTCATCATACCCATGTGTCCAGAGTGGTTTGTGGTAGAAATGTTCTTATTCCATAGTACAATGAAATCATATTGCTTATTCTTAGTATAATTCTTAGTATAAAGCCATTGTGTGAACTGGCTCTGCTCACTTGTATAGGATGTGCCTACAACAGATAGCTATAGTGTCGGCTGAACTTCTCAAGGGCTATATCTTGTTATCTTTCTAAGCCGAAGTTCACAGAGAAGCTGGTGAGACATGCATAGGAGGGGGACACAGTGGGCTGTACTGAATGTATATAGGCCTGAGCTCAACCTTCAACAGAGAGCTCTTGAACTGACTCTGCTGAGTGTTGTTAACTGCTCCAGGTTTGCAAATCTTGAATAAAGCTGTACTTGTGAAAATAATCTACAGTCTCTGTGCCTTTCCCATTAGTTATTTCCAAGACAGGTTGTCTTACAAATTGTCTTTATAGCCTACACTTTTAGTTAATCCCGTCATTCTTGAAGGGAAGATTATGTGCTCTCACTGGTATTCTAACTAACACCAAATCATTTAGCACATACTCTTTTGGCCGTCTAACCATTGAGCTGGAAAAAAGCATTAATAGCCTCACTATTATGTAATTATTTTATGTCCCCTTAAGTAAAGTGATGAATAATCAATCCTACCTTAACAATGACTAGCAAATGACCTATTGGTAGCACAAAACCATTGATAACCGATACTTCACCATTAGTTAAGCATGTTGTGTCCCCTTAAATAAAGTGAGGAATTATACTACATTTATAATCACTAACTAATGACCCATTAGTAGGTCTAAACCATTTAGAACTGATACTTCACCATTAGTTAATATAAATGAATTATGTTAAACCATCAATGCCAAGCCTACCTTATTAAAAATGTATTAAAAAATGTGATTATCCCATGAATAGTATATATTACTTAGGCTATTGTTAATGAAAACAGCTAGCTGCATGAATGGATATCCTGTATCAACATTAACAAATTACAGTACAAACTGTGTTCCTGCAAAAACGACTTGACTTTATGTCCTGTGTCAACATGAACAAATGACAGTACACACTGTTGGTTAATGCATTTGTAAATCATTCATAAAGTAAGGGTTATCATTAATATATCATTATCATTATTAACTGTTTCTTTATGTCTTTGTTCATCATTCGTTCACGTTGACTAATGTATTTGTTAATGGTAGTTCATGCACCCTTATCGGAAATTCTTACCCAAAAATCTTTGGATACAGTGTTGATAAGAGCCAGGAGGTTCTGCAGAGCCTGGCTTCAGAACACATCAGCTCTGTATGGACTGCATTCCAATGTTGTCCATTTTGGACATTGTCTTGGCCTGCTCCCTGATTCTCCTAGAAGCGAATGCATACAGAAAGGGGTTCAGGCAGCTGTTGACAAATGTGAAGCTCCGGAGGACACGCACCACCCTTATTCTGTACTTCAGCAGCTCGGACAACACCCCTGACTGGGAATCCCGCAACACCACAGTGGCAATGTCCATGATGTTGACGATGTGCACAGGGATCCAGAAGATGAAGAAGACGACCACCACGCAGGTGACCAGCCTTGTCAGCTTGGCACTGCTGAACAGTGCTGTTTGATTCACACGCCGGTGAAGACAGCAGTAGCAGGTGACCAACACTGTGAATGGAACAACAAAACCTAGAAGGGTCTCCAAGACGAGAATCATTACTCTTTTAGCATCAGAGCCTGTGTGATGTTGGCATTTCCGTTTGCCAGTGTTCACATCCTGAGTTACCACAACAGGGGCTGTCATGGCACTGGCGAGCCCCCACAGGGCCAGAAGCAGCACTATCTCTCCTTTGCGTCCCAGACGACTCCACCTCTGTGGCTTGAGCACCTGGAGGTAGCGCTGGATGCCGAGTAGAGTGACCGTTAGCACGTTAGCATACAGGCTGAGGTAGAGCAGGAAGGTGGCTAGCTTGCAGGCGGTTTGGCCCATAGTCCAGCCATGCAGGATAGTATGGATCCACAAGGGCACCGTAGCAAGGCAAATAAGGTCAGAGGACGCCAGGTTTAGCATAAGGCACCGGGTGAAGTTGAGGCGTCGGTGCGAGTGGCACAGGATGACTGCTAGGACAGCTAGATTACCAGGGAGACCCAGTATACAGCAAAGCCCCAGGATGATACTTGAAATCAGGTGGTCTGACGCCTGGGAGGCAGGGTCCAAACCAGAGCTGTTGGAAGAGTTGAGATGCTCCATGGTTAGTAAAAGTTGTTTAAGAATGATCTCGAAGGCAGTAGATTTTAGAATTCAAATTATTTTGTGACAAATTTATTTGAAGTTGCCGAGCATTCATAAAGAGAGATTGTTGAAGTGTCTGTTCTTTGAATCTCTTGCAATAGGTTATCTGCTTCAACATAGTAAGCTGTGTGTGCATGTATGTAAAAGGAAAAACGTTTGTGGTTGAGTAATTCTGAGATACTTCAGATGCTATCATTCAGGAAACAGGTCTGCCTGATTGAAAAATAGAACACTGAGAAAATAGTTATAATTGTATGTTGTTGGGGAAATATTCAAATATTTTTACTTTTGACAGATAAATTAATGTGAAATGCATTTAACCCATCTCTGTGTCCTCAGGAATTTTGTTTTTTTTCTATAGAAAAAATTCAAAGCCCTGAGGCTGAGTTAGGAATTCTTTATCGGACCCAGCTTCTGTTCACTTGTTTATTCTCTCCTTCACTTCAAGTTTCATCAATCTCTGTCACTATCTCAAGCAATCAATTAATTCTGTCAGACCAGAATGCACAATCCAAATTAGGTCACTTCCACACCTAGCTTGTTTATTTCACAACTTGCTTGTTATTTGCAAACCCTGGAGTGTTTCTCCCATCAGTCAGATTGGTTAGGGGGGTGAGAATACATCAGCCCCACGCAGGTCAGCACCAAATAACCGCACATGGTTGTATAGGACCGCTTAGAAATTAATGTTGGCGAAAGTCAAGAAAAAACTCTTGGTCAAACTTTTTAGTGATAAATTGTGGGAGAGGGGATTTCAGCAAACAGTAGTGTCAATGTAAAAAAAAACTCAAACAACAGTACATAAAAGTGCACAATGCATTGCACAAAAAGGCTGCTTTGTGCATGAACCAAACATCCATGTGGATGACAACCTTGATAAAATTGGTACTACGTGGCCTAACCGATGTTGCTGAGGATCCACAATATGATTTGGGGGCTTAGATTTGTTAGTGTCAAAGGGAATTGCACAATGAGTGAAAGACATTTTCCACACATGGTTTTTAGTTACAACATATGGCCCTACAGAATCTGAGCAGTGTGAAACCCTATCCAACTAAATAATTATGAAGACAAAAAGTATCAACTTTGTTTCGATTCAAACTAAGTACAATAATGCTGCTTTTCCACTGCAGGTTTATACTGGTTCCTGTTGAACTACAGCCTGTCAATGTTTTGGCCTGGTTTGATAGCTGATACTGAGCAGGAACTTGAATGAGGGTGAGAGGGATTACAAATGGCGAAAATCAATGTCTGATCTCATGCATTGACATTACGTCGGCATTTTGTTGTCTCCGGCACAGATTTTGTTTTCTCAGAATAAATTTACTCATTTGTTTCACTGTGACTGTCACAGGCACCGGTAAGGATCCAAGCGCGGCCTGGGGAGGAGTGGCGAAGGCACAGACGAGCGGCAGGCAGAGTAGTAGGGGACGGGCAGAAGGTCGGGAAACGAGCGGGCGGCAGAAGTACAGTCAGGGAGCGGGCAGAGTAGTCTGGGGCAGGCGAGAGATCAGAATTCCGGCGGTGAACAAACGAACCGCTAGGGCTCAGGCAGAATAGTCGGGAACGGGCGATCAGTCGGAACACGGGAAGGCAGGCCGAGAGCCTGGTAAGCGCGAGATGTGGCATGTAAACATGAGCCATTGATCTGGCAGGGAAGAAGTGGCAGGGAGTCGTACTTAAAGGGCGTGGTGATGAGGAGAGTGGGAACCGGTGTGTGAGTGGAGATTGAAGACAAGTGTGAGAACAAGTGCGCGCAGGGATGTCATAAGCGCGGACGCCCGCCTCTGCGCGCTCGCGGAGGCGGGGACGTGACAGTGACATTAAGCTGATTGACAAAAAGGTGATTTTTTTATAAACCTTTTTTACTCTTCTTTACTAGGGGTGCCAATAATTGTGGAGGGCACTGTACATGTTCTTTAAGACCTCTGCTGCGTGCTTGGTAGCTACAGACATGCGCTGCCAAATTGATGATCAATAGTTAGCTACCACTGTACTAAGACAGGGGCTAATCTGAAAGAGTCAGGAATGTGACTCATGTTTTGTCTATAACAGTAAACAACTTACTTGGGAATATGATCACATCGTTAAAGTATATTGTAGGATAAAGCATTCTTTCATGTATTGATACCTGTACAGCTCCCAATGTGGTCATTAGCTAGCTTTCCCATCATCTAACTACATTTTGTGAAGCATGACTTTGCTGTCCCTATCCAAAAAACACCTCATCGGTTTTTACAGATGAAAAGTTCAAATAGTATAAATTAAAGAGACCAGAAGTCATCCCGTAATAATTTGGTGTATGTAGTTAATGTGGCAGTAAAGCTGGCCCTAACATCTAAATTATCTACTCCTCATAGCCACATCTCATTAGAACCCATGAGAGGGGAGATAACCATAGGACAAACCCAGAGGTAAACAAACTAGGCTAGGTCTGTTATGCAAACAGTTCTCATCCATGTGCTTTGTGGTCCAAATCGTGATGCTGTAGCTGTGTGTCTGTGGGGGAGAAAATTATCTTGGGTTATCAGATATTATACTGCAGTGATACTAGCAGTAGGAGGAATTGGCTCATGCACTCACCAGTAAACCAGTGTATGTGGTATGTTAACTAGCTGGCTGCTCATATGCCAATGTAATGTCACGTAGCTGTAGTAGACTTACCTAGCCAAGGCGCTTATGAATTATGACCTAACCAGCCAGTGGGCAGCTCATTAAACACAAGACAGTGCGGTAAGTTTCTAGTTAGGCAAAACCATTTGGTGTGACGATTGCTCTGTGTGGCGCTGCATGCTCTCTCCGTCTCCGGCGCTCCACCTCGCCGGTGTACTAACTGCTGCCTGGAGACGATGGCAAACGCACCCCTCACACACACATGCACCTGTTTGTCTTTTGAGTACCTTGTTTTCACCTGCACCTCATGGGTTATTGTGTCAATACGTTTTGACCGTGTAGTGCAGCGGTGCCTGTTTCATTAAAGAAGAAGCTAATCGTTGATTCCTCGTTTTCTTGTTTTTGTTTTCGCCTCTCCTGTTTACGCACTCGCTACCCTCGCACCTCACATTTGGAAGGAGGGTGGTGTTCTGTTTTTCACTTGGGTGCCTATTTTTTATCGTACTATGTACTCTTTGGTTGTGTTTAGAAAAAATGATATTCTTGAAATAAAAACATCCAGACAGCAGGGCACTTTGTCAGTGGCATGGCAGAGGAGCAGGGACCGTCACCCCCCTTCACCCCTGACTGTGCCTGTGCCTGGTTCTACAGTGGTTTCTGTCTCTGAAAGTTCAGGTAATATAGTTGACCTTACTACTAACTACAAAAATTGTATAATAAAAAACAACATAAAGAATCACTGCAATTTTCTTTATTTGAAATATTTTGAAATATAGATTAGGAAGACCCCCCCCCCCTTTAAATCAGGAGGGAAAGAGACTGGATAGAGCATTTCTTACATCTGAAAATGCCCCTGAAAAGGATGATTGCTTCCTTGGTTTCTTCATTGTGGAGGAAACATTCCCTGCTTGTATTTTGATTGTTGACAATTGCTGAAAAATAATTAAAATCAGTAAAATGTAGCATTTGTATTTTTGTTAAGTATATGATTTTAGGTACATCTTTAACTTGTGACAAATATATTTGAGTGTTGATTTATCTAGTTTGATAGCAGGTGTCTGGTTCTGGGAAGGTGTTGAAGCACAGTGGACATTTATGTTGACCTTCTTTAAATGCCACATAAGAAATTTGCAGAGTGGGTGGAATTGCACAAAAAAGGTATAGTATTAGGGTTCATCATCACACTACATAATTCATCAAAACGATCTTTATAATTAGTATTGTTTAGGACATATGTACCTTTGAGAAGAGTCAAAACTTATAACTGAATGCTGATCTCTTCTTTTCCTTTTCACCGGCATTTGGAAGAGCATTGTCTGAGGAGAACTTGGTCACAGAAGGAGGTGAACAGACAGTCTTGTTGCATCTGTTTAATAGTTTCCTGGTTAATGTTTTCACCAAGGCATTGTCAAACACAGAATGCTGTGACTTCATTGCCACCTGGAGCATCTTTTTGGATCCAGATTCTTGCAGAAGTTCTTTGTAGACAGTCTTGAAAATCATTTGGATGTTTAGATTCTGGGGGGGTAGGCATGAGTTTGTTCAAAGCATGAGGTCCTGCAGAAATCAGGCAGTATCCTCTTTGTTCAATAATTTAATATAAGGAAAATGCATACAGTATGGACAATTTACTGCCCTTAGAACAACTTGTAGAAACTGAAGACATCACAAAATATCCACATCACTCCCAGTCTATTTTCTCAATTTTACTTTCTGTTATCGGCCTCCTGCTCAGTCTGAGGCAGATCCTTCTTTGCTTTACTGTGACAATGAGTGCCCCCTGCTGGCACTACTGCCAGCAGCATCTGGTCTCCCATCCTTGGGCCAAATAACACCAACCAGGCTTAGCAGCGTCAGCAGCCAGCCGGCAGGATGCATGGTTCTATGCTGCGGTACAGTCAGTGATCCATAGATCATTCAGAATGAAGCCATTCCATAGCCCTTAGAGAACAGCTAGGGTGTACGATTAATGTAATATTACATAAAAGTGTATTGTAAGGACAATTTACCCTCCATCCTCTATCTCACCTTGACTTTTCTTTTAGTCACAGCATCCTGTTCCTTAGGAAAGTGACAATTTTGTTTACCTCCTTTTGGTTTGTTTTTTACCAGGTCACAGGTCTTCAATTTCTGCAGTTTAAACTGTTGAGTATTTTTTGGATCCTCTTTATTTAAACTCTAATGGGTACAAATAAGAACATGTATTATACAGCTCCGGAAAAAAATATGAGACCACTGCACCTTTTTCTTTCCTTTCCAAAAAAGTTGAAAAGGAAGGTTTTGAGTGAGGAACAGAAGCGTTCAATTTGCAGTGGTCTCTTCATTTTAACCCTTCTGTTCCTCACTCAAAACCTTCCTTTTCAACTTTTTTGGAAAGGAAAGAAAAAGGTGCAGTGGTCTCTTAATTTTTTCCAGACCTGTATGTGGCACAAGCACCTAGGCATGTCTTTTCAGTCTTTGTTAGCATGCCCTCTGAAGGCTTTGTTTAACTTTAGAAGCAGAGACGCTATAGTTTGTATAGTTTGTACAGTGCCAACTCTAGCCTTTTGGGGGCTAGAGCTAAGCAAAATTTAATATGGGGACCCCCCTCCACTATCAGGGCTCCCTAGCAGACAGAGGCCCTCTGGCAGTCAGGGGCCCTAAGCAAACGCTTATGTTACTTATGCCTGGAGATGGCCCTGAGTATGTACACTGGATATAAAAAGTCTACACACCCCTGTTAAAATGACAGGTTCTTGTGATGTAAAATAATGAGACAAAGATAAATCAAGTCAGATCTTTTTCCACCTTTAATGTGACCTATAATGTGAACAATTCAATTGAAAAACAAACTAAAATCTTTGAGGGGGAAAAATAAAGAATAAAAAACTCACAATAACCTGGTTACATAAAAGTGTGCACACCCTTAATCTAATACTTTGTTGAAGCACCTTTTGATTTTATTACAGCACTCAGTCTTTTTGAGTAGGAGTCTATTAGCATGGCACATCTTGACGTGGCAATATTTGCCCACTCTTCTTTGCAAAAGTGTTCCAAATCTGTCAGAATGCGAGGACATCTCCTGTGCACAGCCCTCTTCAGATCACCCCACAGATGTTCAATTGGATTCAGGTCTGAGCTCTGGCTGGGCCATTCCAAAACGTTAATCTTCTTCTGGTGAAGCCATGCTTTTGTGGATATGGATGTGTGCTTTGGGTCGTTGTCGTGCTGAAAGGTGAACCTCCTCTTCATCTTCAGCTTTCTAAAGGACGCCTGAAGGTTTTGTACCAAAATTGCCTGGTATTTGGAATTGTTCATAATTCCCTCCACCCTGACTAAGGCCCCGGTTCCAGCTGAAGAAAAACAGCCCCAAAGCATGATGCTGCCACCACCATGCTTCACTGTGGCTATGGTGTTCTTTGGGTGATGTGCAGTGTTGTTTTTGCGCCAAACATACCTTTTAGAATTATGGCAAAAAAAGTTCAACCCTGGTTTCATCAGACCATAACACATTTTCCCATGTGCTTTTGGGAGACTTGATGTTTGTTTTTGCAAACTTCAGCCTGGCTTGGATGTTTTTCTTTGTAAGAAAAGGCTTCCGTCTTGCCACCCTACCCCATAGCCCATTCATATGAAGAATACGGGAGATTGTTGTCACATGTAGCACACAGCCAGTACTTGCCAGAAATTCCTGCAGTTCCTTTAATATTGCTGTAGGCCTCTTGGAAGCCTCCCTGACCAGTTTTCTTCTCGTATTTTCATCAATTTTGGAGGGACGTCCAGTTCTTGGTAATGTCTCTGCTGTGCCATATTTTCTCCACTTGATGATGACTGTCTTCACTGTGTTCCATGGTATATCTAATGCTTTGGAAATTCTTTTGTACCCTTCTCCTGACTGATTTCTTTCAACAATGAGATCCCTCTGATGCTTTGGAAGCTCTCTGCGGACCATGGCTTTTGCTCTGAGATGCAACTAAGAAAATGTCAGGAAAATCCTACTAGAACAGCTGAACTTTATTTGTGATTAATCAGAGTCACTTTAAATGATGGCAGGTGTTTAATGACTTCTATTTAACATGAGTTTGAATGTGATTGGTTAATTCTGAACACAGCCACATCCCCAGTTATAAGAGGGCGTGCACACTTATGCAACCAGGTTATTGTAAGTTTTTTATTTTTCATTTTTCCCCCTTGAAGATTTCAGTTTGATTTTCAATTGAATTGTTCACATTATAGGTCACATTAAAAGTGGAAAAAGTTCTGACATGATTGATCTTTGTCTCATTCTTTTACATCACAAGAACCTGGCATTTTACCAGGGGTGTGTAGACTTTTTATATCCACTGTACATTTCACCACCCTTACTAACAGACTTTTCTAGGAACAACACCGAGCCTAAATAAAGCCCACTATTAATAACCTATTTTTTACATTTACTCATTTAGCAAATGCTCTTAAACCTAGCACCATACAAATGCAAGTTAAGTGCCTTGCTCAAAGACACAGCAACAGAGGTTTTCACCTGGTAAGGATTCAAACCACTGGTTTTACTTTGGATCAGGTCACAGTTTGGATTAAACATATTAGACAATCACAAAATCATAATTGCACTACGTGTTGCTGGCATCAAATACAAAATGGTTTGAATTTTGAAAGTATTTTTCCAAAAACAATAATATTTCTAAGTTTCAACATTTCATATGTTGTCTTGGACTATTTTCAATTAAATATAGGGAAAAATGATTTGTACATAATTGCATTCTGTTTTTATTGGCATTTTACGCAGCGTCCCAACTTTTTTGGAAACAGGGTTGAATTATTGAGTCAAGCAACTGTTTGGTAAGTAACAGTATTGAGTTAAGCAACAGATTTGTAAGTTATTTTATAATAGTGGACTTACAAAAAAGTCTGTTATAGACCATGTTATGTTTATCTACTGCGTTTCATAAAATGTAACAAATTAGTGTAAATTGATGATATTGTTATTGGCAAAACATTCTGCTGATCAATGTGTTTAGAAATTACAATTTGGTTTTGGCTTTGGTCATCTTGCTCTCCAGTTATCTAGCTAAATGATCCAACAACGTTTTCTATCAATTAACTGTCTAGCTAGCATAATCATAGATTGTTAGGTACCTAGAGATACAAAGGATGAAGACGACTACCTCACTGATGACCGGACCACAAACCCCAGAAAGGTCTCCAAGACAAGGACCGTTACTCTTTCAGTGTTGCAACCTGTGTGTTGGAACTGTAGTTCGCCATCGCCTACATCACGAGTTGCTGCCTCAGTGGCAGTGAAGGCACAGGCAAGTCCCCACAAGGCCAGAAGCAGATGGATGCTGATTAGAGTGACCATTAGTTAGCCTGTTAGCATACAGACTGGTAGAGCCGCTGCTTTTGAAACTTATTTTTTGCATACATTTGAGCCCACAATATGATTAATTGTTTTTGTTCTTTATTTGTTGCATTCACTTTTGCTCAATTTCATTAAGGCGGCTAATACTTCTTCAGTTGACTGTATCATAGTATGATGACTTTATAGTGACTTCTCAAGCTAGATAGTGGACATAAATACAGCAGATAGGGATAGCAATCCTCACACTCCATTCTAAGCCAGCAGGATGATGCCAGGGGTTGTCAAGCCAAAATGTGACCACATTAACATTTGACTAGTAGACAAATAGACCAGTAAAGAAAATACCATTAGGAAAAGCCAATATCAATTTGGATTTTACAAAGGTACATTTTACATATTCTATTCCCATATAAATTGATTGACAATTGAGTCCAACTGTTAATGAATATGATACAATTAGGGAAAAAATTATTTGATCCCCTGCTGATTTTGTATGTTTGCCCACTGACAAAGAAATTATCAGTCTATAATTTTAATTGTAGGTTTATTTGAACAGTGAGAGACAGAATAACAACAAAAAAATCCAGAAAAACGCATGTAAAAAATGTTATAAATTGATTTGCATTTTAATA
>JACXGI010001325.1:48379-96611 GCA_016801175.1 Esox masquinongy
TCAGCTTGTTACCTGTATAAAAGACACCTGTCCACAGAAGCAATCAATCAATCAGATTCCAAACTCTCCACCATGGCCAAGACCAAAGAGCTGTCCAAGGATGTCAGGGACAAGATTGTAGACCTACACAAGGCTGGAATGGGCTACAAGACCATCGCCAAGCAGCTTGGTGAGAAAGTGACAACAGTTGGTGCGATTACTCGCAAATGGAAGAAACACAAAAGAACTGTCAATCTCCCTGGGGCTCCATGCAAGATCTCACCTCGTGGAGTTGCAATGATGATGAGAACGGTGAGGAATCAACCCAGAACTACATGGGAGGATCTTGTCAATGATCTCAAGGCAGCTGGGACCATAGTCACCAAGAAAACAATTGGTAACACACTACGCAGTGAAGAACTGAAATCCTGCAGCACCCGCAAGGTCCCCCTGCTCAAGAAGCACATGTACAGGCCCGGCTGAAGTTTGCCAGTGAACATCTGAATGATTCAGAGGAGAAAGTGTTGTGGTCAGATGAGACCAAAATCGAGCTCTTTGGCATCAACTCAACTCGCCGTGTTTGGAGGAGGAGGAATGCTGCCTATGACCCTAAGAACACCATCCCCACCGTCAAACATGGAGGTGGAAACATTATGCTTTGGGGATGTTTTTCTGCTAAGGGGACAGGACAACTTTACCGCATCAAAGGGACGAAGGACGGGGTCATGTACCGTCAAATCTTGGATGAGAACCTCCTTCCCTCAGCCAGGGCATTGAAAATGGGTCGTGGATGGGTATTCCAGCATGACAATGACCCAAAACACAAGGCCAAGGCAACAAAGGAGTGGCTCAAGAAGAAGCACATTAAGGTCCTGGAGTGGCCTAGCCAGTTTTGCAGAGGGGTCGAATACTTATTTCACTCATTAAAATGCAAATCAATTTATAACATTTTTGACATGCGTTTTTCTGGATTTTTTTGTTGTTATTCTGTCTCTCACTGTTCAAATAAACCTACCTTTAAAATTATAGACTGATCATTTCTTTGTCAGTGGGCAAACGTACAAAATCAGCAGGGGATCAAATATTTTTTCCCTCACTGTATATACGAATATGGGAATAGTCTGGAATGGGTAAAGCAGCTGTAGGAGTAAAACAGTTTTGAAGGAATTGGTCCAATATGATATGTTGTATGTTAATCAGAGGATAGCATTAATTACTGAGGACTACAGTATATTGTAACATCAATCCAGAGATACGCATACCAGGATCTTAAAAGGGAAATCTTAAAAAACAAATGTTGTTAAAGTTCACTCAAACTTTCTGATTTGGTAGCAACAGAACATACCAAAAACCTTAATCAGGCATAGTTACTGGATTGCAGATTATTTACATTAAGGTGGATGTCATCCATGTGTAGAAATGTTTTATTTAAGGTGGTTTTGTTATTCTAACCACTGGCATAACTATCAGGGGTGCGGGAGGTGCTGTTGCACTAGGGCCCACGGGGGGTGGGAGGGCCCATGCTTGGCCTCTATCAGAAAATTGTGTGTTTTTATTTTATATTGTGTGTGTCTATGCTGTTATCACAGTCAGACATCCGCAGGTAGGCGAATCTACGGCAGGATCGGCTTTACCAGCGTATTTACCGCTTCTTAATTTATCATCCAGTGGGGAGGGGGGCCCTGTTAGGACAGCTTGCTCCCCGGCCAGGCGTCACCACACTACACCAGTGATTCTAACCATGTATTGCTATGTGCAAATTCAGCTTGGGCAAGAGGCTCGATGGCTAAAGCAGGAAGTATTGGCAACAACATGCTACCCTTTCTCTTGCCTCTATGGCTGTTAAATCGAGGTGATAATTGGTTCTAGTGTGTTTTCCATTGTGTTCCTTGTTCAAAAACCTGTAAAGATTTTCAAAAAACAATGCATGTACTTCACAATTATAATGAAATAATCCCAAACTTTATGGGAAGTTGCAGTTCCTCTGAAACAAACCTCACTACATATTTGTAAAAGTATCACCATCCATCCATCCATAGAACAAAATGTACTTATACATTTTGTGGTAAATCCGACAGTAGCAATATAATTCAAGTAGGACAGGTCACCAAAAGAAGAAATTTAATCAGGCCATTTTATAGATTCTAAAAAATATAGGCTGTAAAGACCTAAAGTCAGCTGTAAAAAAAGCAATTTAACAAGTATTTTTCTCTAAGAACAAACATTTGTAAACACATTTGGTTATATTTAAAGCCAGTGTTGAGGTTATAGGAACAGATATTGTTTGGTATACTGGTCGCTTCCCTTTTAGTCACAGCTGCAGAACACGTCAGATCTTTGTCAATTGCATTCCATCCCCCCTTTTGTACGTAATCTTGGGCTTCTCCCTGATTCTCCGGGAAGCGAAGGCATATAGGAAAGGGTCCAGGCAGCTGTTGACGAACGTAAAGCTCCGGACAATACGTGCGGCTATGCTCCTGTTGTTCAGCAACACTGCCGACACCTCTGGCTGGGAAGACTGAAGCACCACACCGGCAATGTCCACTATATTGACGATATGTACAGGGATCCAGAAGATGAAGAAGGCCGCGATTACGCTGGTGACCAGCCTTGTCAGCTTGACACTGCTGAACAGGGATGTGTTGTTCACCCTCCTGTGGAGACAGCAGTAGCATGTGACCAGCACTGAAAACGGGACCACAAACCCCAGAACGGTCTCCGAGATGAGGACCGCTACTCTTTCAGCGTTAGAACCTGTGTGTTTTTGGCACTTTAGTTCACCATCGCCCACATCACGAGTTGCCACGGCGGGGGCAGTCAAGACACAGACCAGCCCCCACAGGGCCAGAAGCAGCGCCTTTTCCCCTTTGCGCCCCAGACAATTCCACCTCTTTGGGTAGAGCACCTGGATATAACGGTGGATGCCGAGTAGAGTGACCGTTAGCACGTTAGCATACAAGCTGAGGTAGAGCAGGAAGGTAGCTAGCTTGCAAACAACACGGCCCAGAGTCCAGCCATGCAGGACAGTATATATCCACACTGGCACAGTGGTCAGGCACAGGATGTCAGAGGACGCCAGGTTCAGCATAAGGTATTTAGTGAAGTTGAGGCGTCGGGGGGAGCGGCGCAGGATGACCACCAGGACAGCTATATTACCAGGGAGACCCAGTACACAGCACATACCCAGGATGACGCTCGATGTCAGCCGGCCTGAATCCTGGAAGGTGGGGTCCAAGATGGAGGTACTGGAAGAGTTGAGTTGCTCCATTAGATGCTGAGACGAATTTAAGAGCAATCTAGAAGACAGTCAAATGTATACTTTTATTTCTCGTTTCTTTTCAGGGGCTGGACACCCAAAAAATATACACTCTTATTGCGGTTTTCAACATCACCTAAAACTGATCATATACACTAAAAACAGATTTATATAAGAGAAAACAATGACAACCAAGTCTTGGAATCCCCAAAATGTCTCTTTTCTCCACGTGATTTCCATTAAATGATAATAAGGAAACTGAAACATGTTAACGGTCTCTTTTCTACTTCTGAGTGTAAGAGATGGAGGGAAAGTGAGAGAGAGATGTTCAGGCCAATGTTTACCAAGCTTCTCCAAAAGTTGACTGCTCTCTCCTCTGGACGAATGTCTTTTGATCAAGAGACTCTTGGCTGATTACCACTTGGCTGATGTGACAGTTTACAGGCTGAGACAGTTTACCACTTGGCTGATGTGTTTTCCAGCTCAGTTCCAGGTTTTTAGATGTCACTCACGTCACATTTCAGCTGCATAATGGCCATGTGACTCAATGAGTTGACTATTATCACCACATGCCTAGTCGTATTCATTGCCCCTTAGCGGAAAAGGAACTAGTGTCTTCAGAGATGCTGGTGACCATATCTTTGGTGTGGCAACCTTGCAAGTCGGCTCTGTGGTTGTTTCTAATAGTAATTCTTGTGTCAACAGAAACTGGCTATTAACACAACGTTAAACTGAAAAATCCATACCGATTTCTGCACTAACATGAGCGTTCTTATTTTCACAGAAAACCATCTGAAGGTTTTAAACAAGTATGCAACTGATACTGTGTGAGCTCCCATGTTGTTTTTGCTGACTCAGAAATAAATTGGCAATGTTATAAAGATTCATGTTTAAGAATCTAATAATTTAAATATGCAATGTATGTTTGCTCTAACGATTTCTGTGGTTAGAGTGCGTTGTGATTGTGTGTCTATGTTTCTGGGGGAACATTCAGTTTCTCTTCAGTTGTGTACTTTTCCAATCTTCTCTGTATCTCTGCTCTGGGCCAGGTAGAATATTTTTTATAGCATGTAACTTTCAATGTTTTAAGTGGTGAAGAGATGTATAAAACCCTGCTACAGGGAAGGTACACTGCTTGTGTAAAAAACCTAAATCCTCTTAACTATTATGTCTTTGTCTGTAAAGCACTTGGTGACAATTGCTGTTGTGGTAATTTACTGAACTGATGTATTAATGAATTCTGCAAATGTATAGGGGAATAAGTAATTACTATTTTGAGCATTGATTTTAATGGAAAAGTACTGAGTCATTGTGCTTGGACAAGAGGAAGGCCTGATGTGTTGACAATGTGGGAAAGGAAGAACATCAGGTGTTGATGTTGATGTAAGCCATTTGTCAGAGTGGCGGTAAGGATAGATCAGTGTATTTTATGATAGGATAGAGGAAGACACAACAGAAGATAGGAAGGGATAAGGAACTTGTGTTTTCACAGGATGCCTATGCAAATTCTTACCCCCACCCATTCTGGTATAAGTAGTGAATGTATTTCCAACTGCCCTCAGAGATGTCTCACAGTTTACCTCTCTCCTTGCAAGTATTAATAAAACTGTTAATTGTGCCAAGAGAATATTGTCTCTGTACCCACTTCCTAAAAGGTTCTATTCGATGGAATTGCCATCACACTGCTGATGTAAAAAGGGCTTTATAAAAAATAAAATATATTTGATTGATTGATTTGATTTGTTTGGGACTGTGACCAGTATACCAAACCCACGTTCTGTTTCAAGTGACCTTATATCCACATCCTCTTTTTGGAACAACAGTATCAAGCTATATAAAACATAGACCTATTATAGACTGGAGATTGTTTAATGGAGCCAGCCATACTGTATAATGACCAGACTGGGAACTAGTTGCTTGATGTTATTTTCAGTGTTTCACAGACTATCGGAGTAATCAGCAGAGATTATTCGCATATCATAGTCAATCCTTATAAAGTGCAGGTAAATCTTTGCTGTGTTTCAGTTTTAGGAGTTTCTTGCAGGTTCGGTTCAGAATTATACATTATGTAACACTGAATAAAGATGAATCAATGTGACTAGAAAACTGTGAGGAAGCTTATGTTCATAATGGAATCAGTGGTTAGACTGTAGAATGATCTGACCACTTTATTTTCGCTATATTTGTACTGTACAAGACGGGGTCTACAGTGGTGCTGTATGAAACTCCTTTGGACAGGGTGTATATTGGTAGGTAGAGTGTGTACAGGAACATGGCGCTCCTTAATGACCCATGTCATAGCTTTTCTCTTTAGCACCTGCATTAGGCCGTCTGACTGTGGGAGGTTTTTCTACGACCCTAGCGCCCTGTGTGAACGTCCCACTTCAATTGTAACCCTGGCCGTAGTAATCTCCTGTATTTTCAGCCTGGACAACACTGATTGTCAGAATGTGGTCAACACCATTTCCTTTCCCAATGCCACCATTTCCTTTCCCAATGCTCCACTGAATATCTCTGATGTTATCTGAACCAAAGGTTAAGGAGTTTCTCCGGACCTCTGATGGTCCTAGTCAGGCTCGTTCACAGAAAGACCCCAGGGAGTGCTTGAGCCCCTGCCCTTTCCCCTGAGACTCAAAAAGTGCCCCTTTTGCCCAATTCAAAGATGGTTTGGGGTGAGTTGTTGGATTGCACAGTGAAGGAAAATAAGACGAGTGCTCAGCATATGTGGGAACACCTTCAAGACTGTTGGAAAAGCATTCTGGGTGACTAGCTCAGGAAGCTGGTTGAGAGAATGCAAAGAGTGTGCAAAGAGTGGCTACTTGTAAGAACTTACAATATGAAATGTATTTGAATCTGTTTAACACATTTTTGGTTGCTACATCATTCCATATGAGTTACTTCATAGTTTTGATGTCTTCAAAATTATTCTTATGTGGAAAATAGTAAAACTAAAGAAATACCCTTGAATGAGTAGCTGTGTCAAAAATGTTGACCGTTTCTGCATATCAACATAGTCCACAGCCACTAACATAATCCCATTTATGTTAAATGGAGACAGCGAACATGTCAGTTACTACAGTTCCAGGGTGTATCAGAAGATAGCATCTGTTACAAGCAGGTTTCAGTGAGTACTTCATGTCTTCATTATCATTCCCCTGTGTCTGTGAGAAAGTTTTTTTTTTTTACAACAGGTCAATAAGACTTTACCACTGTGTTGGACAATTGGTGGAAGATTTGGTGGAGTACTGGCAGAAAGTCATCTAATCTACATTTTGACTTTCCAATGTTATTGTTGAAATCTTAGAGTGGTTAGGCTTAATGTTGCTTTTCAAAGGGAGAGCCATGTCTATTGTGAGGAAAATGTACAGCAACTGAATGAGTTTGTATCACTGTGGTCCACTTTTGTTGGAGGCACTAGACTGGACATTGACTGGAAGTAAGTTCCACCTAAATTGAATCTGGTGGAAGATTTTAATTTTAATTTTAATGGATAAATATATTAATATAGTTTTATGAATATAAAATGTATTTAGTTAATATTTTTGTTTTTGCAATGGTATAGGTGCTGTAATATTCATATGAATGAATGAATATGAATGAATAATTTTGCAATGGTATAGGTGCTGTAATATTCATATGAATGTGTCAGAAATTAAACTTAGACTAAAATAAATGATATCCATGATTTTTATTTATTTGGTGAAAGTTTATATACATTAAAGTGTAGACTTATTTGCTAAAGATGTATGAATTCAACATTCAGGAATTGTTAATACTGTGGAATGCTCTTTAAAATAATGATCATTTATAGTAAAATAGTATTTGATTACAATATTTTTTCCCAGCAGCAACACCTGGGAGGTGACGGGGAGCCCCGGGGTCCTGGACATTAATGGCCTCTACAGCTGGAGCAGCACGCTGACCCTCCCTGTGGACCAATGGAGGAAGGTGGGCTCTGTGACCTGTGAGGCCACCCAGGGCTCCCAGCCTCTGACATCTTCTTGTCCGGAGCCAACTTCTAACAGCACACTGCCCTTCTGCTAGGATGGCCCCGATATGAGAAAACTTTGTTCGACTCGAGCTTCTAGCACTGTCAATATCGGATGTCCAGTACATCTGCGTGCCTTTTATCTCACACAACTTCATGTAAGGCTGTTGGTTTTGACATAGCGAGATAAAGATGTTTTAAAAATTGTTTGCCTCTATACATGTTTTTTTTTATTATACTAATGATTTAATGAGTTTAACCATTAGACATATAATAATACCGAAACCTTGTGTTCTCAACTCGGTGTTCAAGGAGCTCTGGGGGCTCATGAGCCCATCAGTTCAAAACATGTAAAAAAAGAAATGTGGACTAGCCAGATAATCACTTTAATGGATCGAATTGGCCTACTTCTAATTCGCAGTCAAGTTAAAAAAAAGTGTTACGTAAATCAGGTTGGCCTCTGATATGGAGTATTGTGTAAGATCTGATGAACCTGATCTACAGGCTACTACGCACAGCATGTAACATCGTGAACACACTATTGGCAGTTGGCCTTTAAGGCCTATTTGGCCTTTTTTTCTTCTTTGCGGGTATCTGACTAAACAGCGGTAAGACAGTCCCAGCAAGCTAATGGCTTTGAGTTAATTTTGCCATAAGTTTGCCATATGTAACTTGAACGTTATATAGACCTATTTTCCCCACCAATGACTCCAAAGCAAAATGTCAGGAGTTTATTGTAGGTTTGCATAGGAGTAATATCAGGTAACTCTAATCTCTGTAGCATTCCTAAAGTTTGTAAAGCAGCATGTGTTCCACCACTCCATACGGGGACAAAACTTTAGTGACCTTGAAAATAGACAGTCTAACAATGTTGTGTCAATTCATTTTCATTTATCTGATGTTATTTTTTTTGGTAGGTCCCACAAACTTTTTACTCCTCGGTAGTGTGTCTTTGTTGTAGGCTGTGAACGTATACCACAACAAGTCAATTACATGTGAGGAATGCATTTCATTCAACAAAGGCAGCATACATTATTTCTGTGTGATCCTTGGTGATTAAAGAAACATTGAGTGGAGACAAAATCTATGTTAAATCGACACAAAGTGGTTTCAAACTAAAACCGCCATTTTGCGGTTAGCAGTTTAGTTTCCTCTATTGACACAGACAGTTTGCCCGGCCGCACACCGGGAGCAAACTCAGTCCTATGCTTCGCAACACACATGACCACAGTTCTTGGCAATGCTCCAAATGTTTACAAAAGTTAACAATTGGATAGCCCCATTCAGTGGTGTAGAGTGGTGGCACCAGGCCGGGGTGCAAGCCTCCCCACCCCCGGGATGATAAATTAATAAATGGCAAATGTAAAGCCACTTATTAATTAACCTACCAGCTGACTCCTGACTGTGATAACAGCATAGAAACACACGATATAAAATATAAACACTAGATTTTCTAATATAGGACAGGCCCCCACACACACACCCCGGGCTCTGGTGCAACCACACCTACTGCACCCCCGATAGTTACGCCAGTGGCCTCATTGGCGACATTTCAAGCTAGCTATGACGTTAAAGGTACGTTTTTAACAATGTTACACTTGCAGTACAGCAGCTACATCATTACGGCCAAGACTGTTCTGCCAAATTAAATAAACATTTGCTAAATGAGCTCACAAGTTCACAAGCATTACTGACCCTAACATCCACCTGTCTACTACTTATTTATTTTTAATTATTTTGTCATCCTGCAATTCAGTGTTGTTCATACTGTATATATACTGTATATATCATATCCACCTACCTCATGTACATTACACCTGCACTAAAAAATATTTATTAATTCCAGCATTGTTTGCACTCTGCTATATATATAGATCACATCCACTGTCATTATGTAAATAATAATACCTGCACAATAATATTTATTTCCAGCACCCTTTATACCCTGCTCATTGGACTACTGTCTCACCAGTCTTACTATGTCGTTGTTTGGTTTATTTTGTGTATTTATGTGTACTGTATATTGCAGTTGGTGACTCTTGTTGAGTGTCCTTTAAGTCTTTTATGAGTGAGCACATCGTGAGCCTGTATAATCCAGAGTCAAATTCCTCGTATGTGTATACATATCTGGCGGATAAAGCTGATTCTGATTCTGAAATATTATGAAAGTTGAACATCCTCTGAACCAAAGCGTAAGTACATGTTTGTAACAGATATAAAATGTACATATGAACAAAAAATATATTTAATAATGCATGATTTAAGCTGACAGAACACCATTTAAGCTTTACCCAATGGAAGTCAAGCTTAAAGACATCACCAAAAGAACCCATCTAAGCAGGTCTTTTCATGGATACCTAGACAGTATAGGCTATTAAGAGCCAGTCAGTAAGCAAATGTTTATTTTATTGATGGCACAGTAACGGTAATGTTTATGGGTAATGGTCAGATTTAACAAGTGTGGCAGGTGTCACTTCCCTTTGGCTGCAGCTGCAGAGCATAGCGTCAGATATGTCAGATCATTGTGCTCTGCATTCTGCTTTCTCCCTTGTCGGACGGGGTCTTGGGCTTCTCCCTGATCCTCCGTGAGGCAAAGGCATACAGGAAGGGATCCAGGCAGCTGTTGATGAACGTAAAGCTCCGGACGACACGCGCTGCTGTGCTCCTGTAGCGCAGTAACCTTTTAGAAGCCTTCGGCCAGGAATCCCGTAGCGCGATCCCAACAATATCCACAACGTTGACGATGTGTACAGGGATCCAGAGGATAAAGAAGGCAACCACCACACTGGTGACCAGCCATGTTAACTTGGTGCTGCTGAACATTGCAGTCTGGTTTACACGGCGGTGAAGACAGCAGTAGGACATCACGAGCGCTGAAAACGGAACGACAAACCCCAGAAGGGTCTCCAAGACAAGGACCGCTATTCTTTCAGCGTCTGAGCTCGTGTGACGCTCACACTTTTGCTTGCCCTCGCCCACGTCCCGAGTGGCCACGGCAGAGGAGGTAAGGACACAGGCAAGCACCCAAATGGCCAGGAGCAGTGCTACCTCTCCCTTGCGCCCCAGACGATTCCACATCTGCGTGTAGAGCACCTGGATGTAGCGCTGGATGCCGAGTAGCGTGACCGTTAGTACGTTAGCATACAAGCTGAGGTACAGCAGGAAGGTGGCCAGCTTACAAGTGACACGGCCCAAAGTCCAGCCATGCAGGAGGGTATATATCCACACTGGCACAGTGGTCAGGCACAGGATGTCAGAGGATGCCAGGTTCAGCATAAGGTATTTAGTGAAGTTGAGGCGTCGGGGGGAGCGGCGCAGGATGACCACCAGGACAGCTATATTACCAGGGAGACCCAGTACACAGCACATACCCAGGATGACGCTCGATGTCAGCCGGCCTGAATCCTGGAAGGTGGGGTCCAAGATGGAGGTACTGGAAGAGTTGAGTTGCTCCATAGTCAAAAGGGATTTAAGAGAAACCTGTAGTCTGGTTCACTATGAAAAAACAGTTATCTTGCTTCTCTTAATCTCTCGTAATATGGTGAAAAAGGAAACAAATGTCTTAACAACCGTTGGTCAGCTTCCCCTTGTTAAGGTGTGTGTGTGTGTGTGTGTGTGTGTGTGTGTGTGTGTGTGTGTGTGTGTGTGTGTGTGTGTGTGAGAGAGAGAACACGAGAGACAAAAAGTGAGCAACGCATGCGTTTGTGGTTAATTGTATTTCCGATGATATTGTTTCAGGAAACAGCCATTCTCAGAGATTAGACACATGACAGAACAGCTTATACAGCTTGGGTTATACATAAATGACTGCAGATTGTAGGTGTCTACAAAATCGCCAAGCCACACAGTTTTTTTGCATATATTTTGGGAAACACATGACAACTTTTGATAGACAAATGGCTGTATAATAGCTGTCCTTTCCCAATAACTGTTCTGACACCATCTCAAACAGCAAGTCCATTCTGTCAAACCAGAGTTCGCAATCCATTTCAAGTCTCACTGAATCCGCGTGAATGCATTCATTTCCACAGGTGACTGACTTTACAATGCGGGCCGATGAATCTGTCGGTGTCCGTCACAGTAAACTTAGACCCATTGGCATGTGCAGAATTATTCTGAGCTAACAATGCAGAGGAAAGACATAGGGAGAAAAATCACATGGGGTCAGTCAATCCCTGTCGTCAACTGTCGTCGTCCTCTTCCGAGGAGGACCGCAGCGTGCCATCACGGTCGTCGCGGTAACAGCCGGCCAGGAGGCGGAGTTGCTCCAGGGACTCCTGGAAGTCGGCCAGCTCTGGACCCTGGGAGAGGAAACTGGGGGCCACACGGCGGGGGTCCAGGCTGCTGGCTCCGCGCTGCAGCTCCGACAGCCAAGGGCCGAGGGCCGGAGACGACTGCAGGGAGGTGAGGACTGGAATGGAGGAGACTAAAGGGGACAGTGCTGTGGAATAGAGCAGAAAAAGAAAGTTAGAGCAATAGACCTTATGGTAATAATGAGATTTGGACACAAGCATAGTGACGAAATACAGAGAATATAATAGTGTCGTTATAGAATAGTGTGGTATATAATTGTATAGTTTTTAAATGGTGTGGTATTTTATAGCATAGTTACTGAACAGTGTGGTATACAGGGAGAGTGAGTTGTGACAGAAAATTAGAGAGATGGGACTGACAATTTTTTACAGTTATGTCCAAACATACAGTAGACATGTCCGTGGAGGAGAAAATAACAGGCTAGAAATACTGTGAAACCGAGATACAGACAGAAGTGGAACTGACAAACAGGAACAAATAAAAAGTATGGAATATTCTTAAAAAATTACTGTGTAGCCAGATAATCTAAAAGAAACAGAGGCACAGAGTATGATGTCAGCCCAGAGTTTGTGAAAACCTGGTGATGGAATCTCTTTTCTACATAGATTGGATTTACTCACTATTGAGGGGAGGGGCCTGATCCTGCAGAAAGCCCTGGGGGCCAAGGGATTGGCTGAATATTTGTGGAAACGGTGGGGTCAGCTTACTGGGGCTGGACACAAGCTGGACTGAACTGCATGAGGAGAAAGAGGAATGGTATGTTCACGCAATGGCACAAGGGGTGTGATACATGGCCAACGTACCATGGTTAAGAGCTGTTCTTAGGTACAATGCATAGTGGATTTGAAGCACCTGGACTTTAAGATTATTTTTGTGATTTAAACAGCAGAATTAGTTTGGTGTATCAAGTGTGTGTGAGCGTATGTCAGGTTGAAACTTACAATGGGGTAGCAGGGTAGTGGGCATTGATGTAGGTGCTCAGCACATCTTCCCCACAGTCAAGGCTATGCAGTGTGGTGGGGGGCTGCATCCCTAGTCTCTGCTGGCTACAAAGGGGACAGTAATGTTACAGCAGAGCATTAAAGTCAGAGATATGACAGTTCAGCATTGTCAATCCAAACGGACCAACGCTGACCAAATACATCCACGGTGATAATGGAGGGTTGAATCTAAAACCCTAAGGTGGAGAGTCCACTATGAACGTGTGATGAAGTTGAAGTGTGTTGATCCAAACAAGGTCTCGGAAGAAGCAATGTCAAAAAGGGTCAGAAATGTATTTGATGTATATTTCACATGGAACTGCCAAACTTAAAGGGATAGTTACTCTAAAAATCATATTTATCTAAAAATTAACTTACCAAAAGTTAGTCCAGACTGGACATAGAGTCATTTTTTCCAACCATCCAATATTCACCTCTGTCCCTGGCTGTAATTAGTGTTCTTAGCATCGTCAAAATTCATGAATGAAAACTGTTCGTCCCACTACAGCCAAGCTGCATTGCAAGTGGAAAACTACTCCAAAACACACTTCAAAATACATTTAGTAATCTGTCGCGGTAGCGTCGATTTAATTTTTTTTTTACACTGACCAACAACTGGCGGAATTTGGTCAAATCAGCACTAGCAAACTATTTGCTACAGCCACTCACACAGCTTGTGTGCTTCAGCGATGATGTCATTGGGGTGGGAGTGAACTCTAACCTCCAGAAGGTTAGACGCGATGTGAGACTTTCTCTAGCTGGCCCATTACCATAAATATCGTCAGTGGACTTCAGTTTTATTTCTATCGTTGTGGAAAATGCCACAATCGTGTTTTGTTTGCAAAGAAAGGATACAAGGGACCTGGGAGAGGAGACTTGGTGTTCCACTTGTTGCCATATCTTAATCCAGACATATAACACTTCATTCTACCACTGACATACGATTTAGTTAGATATACAGGTATATTGACTCTTGTAAAAGCTACTTAAGTGATTAAATAAATGAAATCATTTACATTTGGTGTCTACCATTGTCTGATTAGCTTTGTTGACATCAATTGAATAGAAAACTTTAGCTTTGAGCTAAAGCCTGGGAGTCAACATTTGTGCACCAAAAACAATGGACCAGACGGTAGGTTTACATTCACGGGGTTTAGCAGATTAGCTCAGTTCAGATAAACATGATTGAATGAATAGAAATGAGATACTTTTTGCATGTTGTACAAAAGGCCTAAACAGTGAATTTTGGATGTACAATCATGTTATGAAACTTGGAAACATAGCTGGCCGAAATACGTTCATCAGATAAATGCCTGCCTGATTGGCAATGTCCAGCAATGTATAGCAACCTAGATTACTGCTTGAATCAAAACAGAAAGACAGCACTTTTGCCTATAAACAGATCGTCTGATCAAAAGACATTGGGTACGGACTCAAATATATTTAAAAAAAAATACTACAATATAAAAACAAGAAACCAGGCAAGCCTAGTTCAGCCGGCCCGCATTAGAAAGTGTTGCCATCTCAAGATTCGAACCCGGGTCACCCACGTGAAAGGCTGTGTCATTAACCGCTACACCACGGAGCTGTACATTTGCCAGCTGTCAGTGTAGCCTCTTGTCTTAACCCAGCATCTGTTTTTCCTGAACAAATCCACTTTTGCCACTGACCGTTTTAATAGTTAATTGGCCATTTGTGAATGATATTGATACAGTTAAACTGACTAACGTTTCTTACTAAGTTTACCTCCACCACAAATAGCATCTATGTATGCCGTTTGCCACTGGCCGTTTTAACAGCGTATTAGCCAGTAATAAGCTTTACCGGTATCTACTAACTTACGGGAATAGTCATAAGAATTGAGCAATTGCTAGCGAGTCTGCCAAAGCTATTTCATTTCATGGCATAAGAACGTGTTTTTTTTTTCTTTCATGGCAAAACAACATACTTTTTTTCTTTCATTCGTGAAATGACATTAATACAGTAACTATCAATAAAGGCGACGATAACTAACTTTTTCATCAAGTGAAAAGACGAGAGAATCGTGGAATCTACCAGAAATAAATAATAAATGTCGTTGCTCTTAATAGATTCGAACTTAGGTCTTCCACATGAGAGGCACTGTCTAACCACTACGCCACGGCATTACACGTTTCAGCAGTCGCTAGACTTCATTGAGGATTGTGTTAAACTGACTAACGTTTCTTATTAAGTTTACCTCCACCATAGCATCTATGAACTGTATGGCTTTTGCCACTGGCTGTTTTAACAGCTTATTAGCCAGTAATAGGCTTACTAGTATCTACTAACTTCCTAGGAATAATCATAAGAATTGTGCAATTGCTAGCGAGACTGAAGATGAACTATTCCATGCCACAAACAGTCGCAATATAACCGTATACAGTTTCAGTTAAGGCTTACTATAACGTAACTACTGTATGTTAAGCCAGCAAATGTGTTTGTCTATCCTGACCCAAAACGCTTGCACGGATACGTACTTCGAAAATCCACCAGAAACAGTCGCAATATAACCGTAAACTGTTTTATTTCAGGCTTACTATGATGTAGATACTAACGTTTTTAGCCAGCGAAGTTTTCGTCTATACGGAATAATTCATAATGCGCACATCGCTTCGCCTGCGAGGAGATACCAACTCGGGACCTATAGTTCACAAGTCCGCTTCTTTAACCACTACGCTATTTAACAAGGGGTAGTCAGTCAGTCAGTCAGTCAGTCACTCACTCAGTAAGAGACATTCGCTCTTCTTAGCCGGCTCCGCTTACGCGGTCCGGCAAAAAAACTACAGTGGACAAGAGACATTCTAAAACGTCCTCAGCAAATTAATTTGAAAGGGGTTAGCTAACTAGGTGTGTGTCTTGCTAGGTTGGACATACACATTGATGCTAAATGTAGTTTTTAGTATGCCTGATTGTTTTTTCTTTAAGCATAAAAATAAAGCACTTAATTGCCCCTTGTATGGAATATGCTTTCCAAATAAATAGCAGTCCCTTAAACACTTGTATGCTAATGTTAGGTAGCTACTTAATATTTTAAGAGCTGGCCATTGGGTCCCTCTGGGATAGAATGTCTTTTCCAGTTAATTTTTGCAATGTAAAAAAATAAAATAAAAGTCTCCAGCACCCCAGGAGTTATGAGGGGGGCGAAACCCGGATGATCAACCACACATCTTGGAACGACTTCAGCTTCAGGGACTGGGTCATTCATGGTCTCCTGCATTGGAATCAATAGTTCCCATTCGTTGCAACAAAAGCATACCATTTTGGTTAGCATTAGATTGCACGATCCACAGCTACACCACCATGCTCCGGACATTCTGGACAAGGGTTGGGGATTAACTGGTTCACCATCTCCCCCATAGTCAACTGCTGTTCTAGCCTCTAGCTTGGTCAAATCATCCTCTGTGGATTCTGGCTCGAACAAGTAAGGTTATATACCCCGGAAAAAGCCTTCTTCCTGGCCGTATTTATGTATTTTCCTTTGTCTCTCAAGCAAGTAAACGTTGACTGTCCTTTGGTGAATATCAACGACGAAATAGGTAACTTGCCTCTAGCTAGCGAATACTAACTTTTGTTTACTGTGACGTACACACCTCCTCTTCCCGAACGAATGCGCGGATTGATGCAATTTTGAACAAAACTGACCGCTAAACACAGGAATACTGCTTATTCGAAATGACAAATATATCACGAAACTTACACCTTTTTTCGAGGAATACAACATTGTCATGTTCTTTGAGTTAAACAACACTACTAGTCTTAGTTTGGAGTGTTTTGGAGTAGTTTTCCGCTTGCAATGCATCTTTGCTCTAGTGGGACGATTAGTTTCCATTCATGACTTTGGATCAGAGCTGAATAATGGATGGTTGGAAAAAATGACTATGTCCATTCTGGACTAACTTTTGGTATGGGAATTTTTAGATAAATATGATTTTTAGACTATCCCTTTAATGTTCCACATAGAGCTAATGGTTGTGCAGGCTTTTATTCCAGACCTGCGCTAACAGGTTCTCAGTTTATTAGCAATCAATTATAAACATGGTTCTCAGTTCCGATCGTTCTTGCTGAGCTGGAATAAAAGCATGTAGCTATCTGAGTCAATGAGGCCTGTGTGTCACACCAACACATGAATGCGGTTGGCCATTATATAGCAGACATATTAAGTGACCTCCTCACCTGACCAGACTCTGGCCCTCTAAACCCCTGAGGGTTACTGACTGGCCAAAACAGCGGCCGTCGCCCAGCTCCGGACAGGTTGACAACGGTTTCCACGGCAACGTGGCTGCGCAGGCACCCAGCGCGTCAGGAAGAGAGCTGCCCTGCGCCATAGGAAAGGGGAGGGCTCCATAGGCGGCCACCACCTGAGACACAGACCCACCGGGTCATTAGGAACAACAATACAAAAACACAGACCAACAGGGAGAGACTACGGTAAGACTGTCACGCGTGTCGTTGTGAAACCCACCTTTCTCCCGGACACTGTCAGCGTGTCGGCAAATTCCCACATGGGGGTGCTGTTGTGCCTCAGCCTGTAGGGAACAGTCAGGGCGTCTAGGGCCAGAGCCAGTACAGAGCTGGAGTGGTACCACAGTGTGGACTGGAGGACAGGTGAAGGAAAACGAGTGGTGACAGACAGATACACACAGACCGTCAGACAGGCACACGCACACTCTGAAAAGTATTCACCCCACTTGGACCTTTACCACATTTTATTGCCTTACAACATGAAATCAATGTGGATTTAAAAAGGGATTTTTGCCACTGATCAATACAAAAGCCCACAAAGTCAAAGTGCAAAATAAATTCAGAAAATGATTCTAAATTAATTACAGTTACAGTTCATTGCATAAGTATTCACACCTTTTGTCTTTGAGCTGTGGTGAGACCAACTTCCTGTAGTCACAAAACACTATGTAACACAATTTGTGCTTATGCCTAAAAAGTATAGAAAATGGCTTTTATTCCCCACAAACTTTGCTTTTGTGACCAGGACAGTGATATTTTGAAATGTACAACAGTCAGTCGGCACAAACCTAACACTGCTCATCATCCTGAGAACACCACCAATACCATGAAGCGTGGTGGTGGCAGCATCATGCTATTGGGATGCTTTTCAATGGCTGGGATTAGGAGACTGGTAAAGGTTGAGGGAATGATGAACAGAGCAAAATACATAAAAGTATTTAAAGAAAACATGACCCAGAGGGCACAGGACCTCAGACTTGGGTGAAGATTAATCTTTCAGCATGACAACAACATAAAGCACACAGCCAAGACAACGTCAGGGACAAGTGTGTCAATGTCCTTAATTGGTCCAGTCAAAGCCCGGACCTCAGTCCAATTCAGAATATTTGAAAATAGAAAATTGCTGTTCACCAATGGTCTCCATCCAACTTGCCGGAGCTAGAGCAATTTTGAAAATAAGAACTGGCAAACATTACTGTGTACAGATGTGCAAAGCTGGTAGAGACTTAGTCAAAGACTCATAGCTGTAATTGCTGCCAAAGGTGCATCTAGAAATATTGACTGAAGGGGCTTGAACACTTATGCTTTCAATTATTTTATGTTTTGTTTTAGTAATTCAGTCACAGCAATTTGTAGATTGTATTTCTCATTTTTACACTATAACATTACTTTTTTGTGTGGCCCAGTTGCAAAAAGTCTTGTAACACAATAAAATGTGCAGAAGTCCAAGGGAGATTAATATCTTCAGGTTGGCCCAAATACAAGCGTAAACAAGACAGTGTGGAACGTGAGATGATAATAATTTTTACTACAGATAAATTAAGTCTATTTCCAGAATGAATAAACCACAACTAAAACACGAAAAATGATAGACGAGACCAACATTGACCGCTGTCTGACTCACATCATAGTTGAGGTGGGGGAAAAACGGGGGCGCAGGGGGCCGTCTGGCCAGCCCTCCCTTCAGGGTCAAAGGGCAGAAGAAGGAGCTGTTCTTGGCCAGGTGGACCATGCCTAAGGAGTAGTTGAACAGGTGGTAGAGCTCCTTCATGGGGGTCTGCGGAAATCAACACAAGTAACTTGTTATACTCATTATCATGACCACATTCTTTTAACACTATGTCATTATCTCATTCATGTATACGCAGATCACACAGACTGTCTAAGGCTCTTTTCATTTTACTTTTTTTTTATGAGTCTGCAGTAACAAAAATAATGTGATTATTTTGTTGGCATGTGATGTTTTGGAGTTTGTTCTTGTTGATTTGCTGCTGTTCTTCAGTGGGGAACCGTCAGGGTCCTCTATGCCCTCAGAGAGGGCCTAAGGATACATACAAATCTGTATATATTTTTATATATTATAATTTGCAATGTTGTTTTTTTTGTTGTCTTTTTTGTCTTAATTATAATGATGCTCCTATTGAATTTCTTCAGTTTGTGTTGGAAAAAGAAGAGTTAATGTCAAAGAGAAAAAAAATTACCCAATCAGAATTTTTCTTTGGTAGTATCTTGGCAGAAATCATCTAGCTGTGCTCAACGCTCATTGGCTAGGCCCTCAGGCTTTGAATAGAAGGCACCAGCCATTGTCATTGACAATTAGAGCAGCATTTTGGAATGACAGTAGAATCAACCAATCACAAATTGTCTTGTAATAGGTGGGGCAATTGTATGACGCCTCAAGACCCTCTAGAGCGCCTAAGTATACATCACTAATTCAGAGCCAATAGCAAGCCTTATCTCGTTTTCTCACGCTTGAGCATAGCTAGCTGGCTAACTTTTTGCAGTGAGTGTAGGCAAGGACGGCGATGGCCCGGCTGTCGGCCCTGGCTTTGATCTCAATCGAAAAAGAACTTTTCGGATTTAAAATCAAAAGATAAGCTACACGAACCTGCCATTATCCATTTCATAAAGAAGTACAGGAGAATAGACTTTTTTAAATGATAATCATAATTATGAGTGGACTTTTTTTTTTCATCTACAGCATGCTTTTTGTTGCTATCTCATTCATATCATGTTGAATACAATGTGTAAAATATTATTTCAACTTTAGACCACTGGTTGTGTGGTAAAAACAAAGGTAATGACGTTGCAATTGGAAGTACTGGGTACATGACATTTCTTGTTATAGGGCTTTTTTTGTTGCATGCTGGACATCAAATACAGCGTAACTTTTTTCTCTCTGACAGCATATACTGCCCATGGTTTTGAATCAATGTGAGTAGATGTGTGGATGAATTTATTCCACCTCTATTTGAGTGACTGTTTTGGAAAATGTTTCTTTGAAACGACACAACCGTATTTTCTTCTAATGTGGTTCCTGCTATCGATATTTGCAAACGTTATGTACGTGTGCTGCTTATGTGAGCCACAGTCGAGGCGTGGCTTAGGACCATTTGACTCAGTCATCAAAGAATTACTTCTCCTACAAAGATCTGCACATGAAAGGTCTCACGTCATGCTCTGTATGCACAGGCATCTGAGTTCTCTATCTATATGTATGACGTCAGATCTTTTTCCGCTACTGAGGGCCTAGATCCAATAGTCACGGTTCGCCGCTGCAGTATATGGACCTACCACTGGTTTTAATCTTTATACCGTGCATCCTGTGTTGTACTGCATGATGCATTCTTTTTCTTTCTCCATATTCAAACCTCCATCTCTCAAACATTTTGTACAGGCTATTCAGGCATAAGCCAAGTTTCATCTTCATAAAACATGGAACAGTTTAATGGGTCTAATGAGCTTCATACACTAAATGGAAGAAAACAGACTCAAATGAGGGTTCCTGGACATGGAGAATGAGAAGTGCTCATTTTCTGTGAAAGACTTTTGCATGCTGTAACTAACAAGACCCTGTTGAAGAAAACAGTGCTGTCTGACAACATGCCTGAAAGCGGTCAGCCAAAGACTTCCCTGTGGTCACTCACTGTGTCTGGGTGACTAACAGGTGCGAGCCCCCAGGTTAGGATGCCCCGTCCTCCATACGAGTCCTGCAGCATCTCTGTCACCTTTGAACCCAGGCCCGAGAAGCCATCAGCCAGGTCGCACATCACCTGGAACCCCTGGGGAAAAAAAGAGAGACCTAAAATGATTAAATCAGCCATTTAAATTGTGTTTGTTCGATCAATCATTTTTTTTTTAACGGATTCTATTGTGGTAGTTTTCCAGCACCAGGGTTTTTGATAATAACCACTTCTTGAAAGTCATGGAGCATCCCCAATCAGTCAGTTACCTGTAGGTAGTCACACTCCTCTATGAAGAAGTGTAGTCTGTCTTCCAATTCCTCCAGCACGGTGCCCTGAAGCAGAGCCTCCCCCTGGCCGAACGCCTCCAGAAGGTGCGTCTCCCTGGAAACACATTGCCAAAATGATGTCAATTTGACAGGAAGGTTGGGGAGTTAATTCAGCTTGGAGGTACAATCATACACTAGAAATAACTACAGCCAATACAGACGGTTGTGACGATGTCTGTCTTTAGAGAAACAGATAATGTAGAGACAATTATCCGTTGTTCTACACCTCAGCCATGTCAACCATTTTAGTGGGCATGGCTGGTAGTAATTCCTTATATGGTGAAGTTCTCACCCATCGTGGTTGTACTTGTGGATTACAGAGATTGTACGGGGGTGCAGGTGGATCCTCAGGAAATCCGACCACACCCGCACACTGCCCTCCAGCTGGTAGCCCTTCTGAGCACGCTCCAGGCGGCTGTTTACAGTCTCCCCAGAAACAGTCACTAAAAAAGATTGTGTGTCAAGGAAGGTGGGCAACTGCTCTTCTAACCAATTACTGGTCATACACCCACATTGGTTTGCTGAATTGTAATGTTAAATATCAATTAAATGGTCTTTTGGGAAATGTAACTTTAAAAAGAGTAAAGTTTCTGCCCTAGTAGTGAGCAAAATGCTTTTCAACCCTTTTGAAAGTCTTACCCGAACAGTGAGGCACTGGAGTTTGTTCAAAATCGACCCCAGACAATTGCTCCCCCTTCTGGACACAAAAGGAATAAGATGTCAGAATAAGATTTCCATTTGAGTTACATTTTTTTAATTTTGGTCTCAATCTGTGTTTGAAGAACTGCAAGCATTGGGCAGGTGTAATTAGTATTGTGATGGCTACGCATAGTATTTTAGTAGACATCAACAGGGCATTTAGGCAGAGATAGAAAAGACACAGTGAAACAAAAAAATAAGGGTTTATGTAAGTAAATTAACAAAGCAGACCAGACACAGCTCCTATGACATTCTGTCTGTGCTAGAACCTCCCCACTAAGCAGACCGGAAGTAAAAAAATAAAATAAAACAAATTCCTAAAGAAACCTTCATTTAAAATCCCCCAATCATTGGTTTAGTCATTTTTACACAGTACAGTCTGTGTGGCTGTGTTAAATGTGACAAAAATATTTGTTACACATCCATTTTTCAGTGGCAGTTGACAAGATGATATCTGACTAAATCAAGCCAGATAAAACAATAACTAAACCAAAAATGTTCTATTTTGGTTGACTAGTGCAAGACAAAATTATTTCTGTAACTAAAGTCTTGAATAACCAAACTGGACAAGAGGATTTTGGAAATAAAGAGACCTTTTGCAGTGTGATCAGCTCCTTTGTTATTATTGAATTACATAAAAGGCATACATATCCCTGACATTAGGTGCATGACATAACACCACATGGTTGTTGACTGAAGGTGTGTTATCCCTTGTGGCAAATAATCTGCGCAACAGCGAAGCAACTATGTACTGTCATTCAGCAGGGGATTCTCTTCAAATGGCATTTTGTTCAATAAAAAGGCTCAGTTTTTAGCAGTTTGAAATTTTAATCAAAATGACTAAGACTCGACTAAACCAAAACAGGGTGCCAAAATGATCACAGCTGTGTGTCTTAAGGGGTTAAAGGATAGGATTTGATTTTAGACTATAGAACTGACACGCGTTGAGTTTAATGCGAGGGAACATAAACAGCGTGCATGGTGTTGATGTGTCATACTCACGTCTAGCTTGTCCAGGTCTAAGAGAAAGGGGTTCTTTGTTGTGGGGCTCGCTTTGTGCATCATTACATTGCCCTCCCTGTAAAGACAATTCATTTAATACTTACACAGACAAGGTTTGAGGGAACACACAAAAATTTAGTATTAACACCAGGGGAAAACACACAAAAGGCAAGTAGACAGAGAAGCAATATAGACGCACCATGTGAGAGCAGTGAGATCCTTCCCAGTTTCATAGAGACAACCTTCCTGTCTCAGCGTCTGAAGACTACCTGTAGAACAGCAATATCAGCGGAAGTTGGACTATTTAGATGTAACCAACTTTGATCAATGAAAATCTACCTCACAGTGAGAATCTTTTTACTGCCGATATTCATATCTTGTGACAGGCATTGTGGTTATATCACATTCATACCAAAAATAAACTATTCTTCTGAGTTTGGCATTTGGATTGCACTGATTCTCCAATCTTACTACCTTGTAACCCTTGAATTTGCAGCTGTTGCTGTTGTTGAAAAGAAGCAGTGTGAGTTAGGTTGGGTTTTCTTTCATATATTTATACAGGGAAAAATAAATTAACACAAAATAAATTGGTACCAATGCAGTTGTCTTCTGTTTGAGAGTGAAAACTAATGTACATGAGGCCCTGCGAGTTACCTTTGAGGTCCATGGCAATAAGACGGGGAGTGTAGGTCATCTGACCCCCAAGGGTTTGCCCCTCCCTGAATAGAACATCATTCTGTAACTCGCCTGGAGGCGTGTCTGGGTCATAGGTAAGCGAGGCATCCTGGTGGAGGGAGAAATAGGACATTGTATGTTCATGTTGGCATATTGCGTCAAGACCTAAAGTTATTTACATTTAGATAACATTTTAAGTAAACTGTTCGAACTCATACAATGACAAAATATATTTCAATGTGTCAACACGCTACTGTTGGTAGGTGCACTGATCATCAATTGTACAATTTTGATAACCGTATACTGTACTGCAGGTAGCCAGCTAGCTATTGTAGCGGCGTTATTAATGTCAATAGTGGTTGCATTTAAATATGGGCTACACCTTCACCTTGCTCACGTTTTCTACTAATTTGATCTGTGCACAAAAAAACCCATTTCCAGCAGTGCTAGTCTGGGTATTTCAAGGTATGAAACGTTACTCTGTTTAGCTAGTTAGCTAACCTCGTCTGCTACCTCTACGTAGTCCACCAGTGATTCTTTAAAAACAAAATACAGAACCAGCTAACTAGTGCTCACTCAGGCAAGCTAGCCAGGGTATTAACCTGTAAATTCCACCAATGTGTGCCGACGAAGTTAGAATAGTGTCCGAGCTGAAGAGTGACGACTTCTCTACACAAACTACCCATCATGAAGTCTATAAGTTGATAGGGAACAATATCACTAACGCATACATCTGGTAATTTCAGAATTTGTTTTTGGAACCCAATGCTCCACCATGGCAAAAAAAAACATGACAAGAGACTATTGGATCACTCAAACGTGATTCAGTAAGAATATGCGCACAACCCTGATGAATGGCTAAGCGTCTCCTATTGGCTAATAAATGCTACATACCAGAATAAGATTGGCTCTTAAAAAAGTTTTTCAACCGAGTGAACATAGTTCGGTTTCACCGCGCCGCAGGGACACGGGAAGCGCATGGCGCTCTGATTGGATCCCGTAGGACAGACACCTGTATTTTTATTGGCTTATTGATAGTTCACAAAAACGGGCGTACTCAAAATCTCATTGGGGAGTTTTATAAATGCCACGAACATAGCCGGGCTGAAGCGGTGTATCGTTGTTGCATTCGTTTTTTAAGATGGGCGCCCGGGAGGATGAGCGGGATGGCACCAACATGGATGTCATTGAGCATGTTTTTCGTTGTTGTGTAAAAGTCGCCTGCACAGATTTGCTTTCGTTTCAAGTAAAAAGATCTTCCCCCGCCTTTACTCGAGGACGTAACGGGCCTAAACGTAACGGGACGTAACATTACCCAGTTCAAAACCGGATGTTTAAATAAAACTCCACCAGACAATCGGATCTCGGAAGAGAACGCACGTACTTCTGATCCGTTCTGATCAGACGTGGTTGACGCCTAGGATCACTTTTAAAGGGGAAATATGTACGATTTTTACTGTACTACTATCATAAAAAATGGCATAAATGACCAGTAGGCATCTGAAGTTAATGTTTTAAATTAAAGTTTCAAATATTTTTCTACCAAATGAATCCAAGTGACTGATATTCCCCATTTAAACTTTACAATGACTATTGTAATCTTTTTATACTCGCTTTAGACACTCGCAGTATTATCCTTCCAACCCTAAACCACCCTGGACGACAGTAGCTAGTACTATACCGGTCTCGTTCGGTTAAGGTAGACCAGGAGGAGACGAGTTGAGTTATTTATAGGCAGCCAGGCAGGATTCTACACGTACAGTGCCCCTTTAACCACACCATGCTGTATCATTTCTGCCAGGAGGCGTAGTTTATGTCAAAGCAGGGGCTAACGTTGATCCTAAAAATTAATAAATCAGTCGATGACAATAAGAGCGACACCATTATTTGATTTATGAGATGTCTGGAAACGGACCAGTATTTATGTTTGAAAAGTGTAATTATAATACATTTCAGGAAATAGTATGTGAACTACCTGCAGACATTTGACAGCTGGTCCAAATAATAGAGGAATTTGGTTGCAATGTAAAACATGTTTTGCGAAACGTCATTCTGGGCGGATTTCTCACGTGATATGACAGAGTTATTTTACTTGGCCAGGCACACATCGGTGGTGAGATGAATACACTTGGGGCATTCCAGAAAAATGGTTCAACAAATTCAGGGTTCCTTGAGCACATCCAGCTACTCTAAACCAGGCGAGGGAGTCTTTGAGTTTTCGGTTGAAGCACGGTTGGTTCTACTTAAAATAATTATGCACAAGTTAACTAGCGAGTGCATGTAACATGACGATGACTGAAAACGCGGCGGACTTAGGGGTTGGTTTGAAATTCACAGCTGTAGTAGCAGGTTCAGTTCAGAGTATTTGTTGCTATGGTTTCTGATCCGGCTACACTTCGTGCTGTCTTTCCAGAGCCGAAAACTTCAGTTTAGTGTAGTTCTGGTTTCACAGAGTTTACAAATCCATCTGGAATACCTCTGTCCTCTAATATTTTTTTACGTCATATTTCGTATAAACTCACTGAGCCAGGTGAAGGATTACTTTTGAAAAGCTTTATGTTCCTTTACAGCAATTAGGCTACTTTTAAAAATACAAACATATATTTCATATTAAAGAGACGTGTGTCTCTATACAATGCACTTTGACAACATACCTAATAGTTTTGGAAAGAGCGCTCCTCCCTCACCGCGTTTTCCCGTTTACGTCGCGCCCACAGACCGGTTTGCCGTGCTCGCTTAATAAAACTTCCTCAATGAAATGAGCAACCACAAAAACCTTTCTTGCCACACCTGTTAAACAACCCATTCGAGTTTGGCTCATGAAGTAGTCTGACAAATACTAGGAACAACAAACTTATTTACTAGCTTGAAACATCCTACTTGAATCTCATTGAGCAGCAGTTGCCAGACATCAGGTAAGAAAATATAACTAAGACTAAATCTACGAGTAAATAGGCTACATGAGTTCAAAGTTCCTTGTTTATCATTGATTTCATGACAGGCTTGAACGCTGTCTAGAATTTGTAGGCCAAACCTACAAAACGTATTTCCACACATCCTATTTTTAAAGATACTTGCAGAGTCCAATAGAATTGTATTTCATAGACCAGTGCTTAATAAAATCAGAGTTCTTAGAATTTTTTCATCATACAACACCACTTCCTTATCCATTCTGAAGATTCAAAATCAAAGTTCAATTGTCACTGATTACGCATGCACCTTTGCGTGTCAAATATATTGTTTATTGCTGCGTGCAAACAAACTCTTCACTCTTTCCTTTCAGGTAAAACCGATGGACTTAATGTTGAGACATAAAGATAAATAGAAAGACAAGACAGTCAGTAATTGCAAATAAAACACAACCTAGACAGTAATATTATACAAACAAACACTGAGACAGACAGGCACCGAAACAGTGATGTCAAAGCACTTGACTTTCAACCCAGAGCCAGATGGGTGTACTGCTGCTGGAGCATGGGAACAACAGGGCCTGGAGCACAAAGCAATGGACGAAGAGCAGAGAGAAAAGGCTGAGAAACAAGAGGAGGAGGTAGAGGCAAACCACTCAGCTGCCTTGGAGCCCAGCACTCTGACATGGCCGGAAGACCGAGAAAAGGAGCGAGGGGGAGAGAAAGGAGTTACCTCTGATGGAGGAGCTGAAGGGCAACAGGAGAGGAGGATACAGGAAAGCACAGGGAGCCAAGAGTGTTTGCAAGGACAGGAGAGCCAGCCAGAGGGTGAGCAAAAGACAAAATGGAGAAATAGCATGCCGGAGGGAGACAGATGGAGGAATGGGGGGTTGGAGGAGGGGCAAGTCAAACAAACGGATGGTACACTTGCAGATGATGAAGAAGATGATGATGATGATGAGGAAACTCAAATGAATTGGATGCCAGAGAAGGCTGCGCAGGTTTTCACTCCAACAGTGATTGTGCGTCCATCAAGCAAGCTAGAAGAATTTCCGCTAAAGGATAGCCACTATGGGGAGATACACAATGCGAATAATTTCTTAGAGCCCCAGATGCATACAGCCCCGCCAGTACAGTACTACCCACAGTGGACAGAGGAACCAGACCACTACTTATGTATGTACCAGGGCCAAATCAATTCAATTTAAATCTATTTGAGTCATCCCATTTCAGTAAAACCCTGGAACCTTTTGAGAATTTCTTTTGTTGTTTTTCTGTTTTCTTCTACCCTGGTTCCCTTCTTATGTAGATGTGTGTGGTGGTTGCGGGGACATTCTGAAACATGGCCTAGGCATCAGTGCTGCAGCTGTACTCTTCCCTCTACTCGTGTGGGGCGGCTATATCCTCCTGCCCTTTGATGTTCCGCCGGTGGACAGCGCCCCTCTCAGGCTGGTGTACACACTGCGCTGCTCCTTCTTCGCTGTTATACCAATCATGCTAGGTAAGACCATGGACCTGAGGGTTGGGGGGGGTCATGTTATCGCTTAGAAACAATTTCATGAACTCCCTTTACCAATTTTCATCTCCCCATCGTTTTCACCCGTCTCCCAACATCCCTCTATCTTACCCCTCTCCCAGGGGTGCTGGTGCTGGGAGTGGTGCGGCTGCGCTACAGGGCCCTGAACCCCCTCCATGACAGCAAGGTCGGGGAGGAGAAGTGGGAGGTGGCGGTGCACCGGCACTATGTGGGCGACTCGCTCTCCCTCTTCCTGCTCTACTTCCTGCAGCTGGCCGTCATGGCCACCTACATCAGCCAGGACCTGCTCAAGATGGTGCCTCTGCTCACCATTGTGTTTGCCTTTGGCAGGTCAGTGTGCCGCCTGCGTGTTTGTGCGTGTTCAGTACTCTGTCTCAGTGATAAGAGTGCATCCCACACTGCTAATGGTTGTGTGTGTTTGGTTATGTCCACTTAGCAAAGGCCATGATTCACTAAATACGTGTTTGACGTACGTGTGTGGTGTAGGCAACCTAAAACACAGTCTCTGTTTACTTGGAACGAAAAGGGCCATGGCTTTTGTAGAGAGGAAGGTGACACTGCATAGTGGCTGTGGAGGGGAAGAGCCTTGCGCACAGATGTGGTGTATACAGTATTATCCCCTTATCACTGACCCATACTTTGGCATCTTTATCCATTTTAACTGTATCTAATGTTTGTAAATACAAAATAAAATGTCTGTGTTTTACTGTTATCTGACCCACAAAATAAGCCGGTGTTATTTCTCTATCCTTTCATTACATGGCCTTTTTGAGAGATTACAAATTTGACTTGGCAGATGAATTTCATTTTCTGTTTGCATGAAGTCTCTTGGAATTTTGAATGGCTATACTGTTACACTATTGCTACCTTGAAGAGTTAGATGTTACTGTATTTGTATGTACAGCAACTTTTATTAATATTCACTGGCTATGTCTCTTCTATAGGCTTATCTACTGGGTGTGTGCGTCCCTGGGAAGCAGCGTGAGGAGTGTGGGGTTCGGCCTCTCTTTTCTGCCTATACTGGTCATGCTGGGTGCCAACCTCTACTTTGTGTGCGTGTCACTCCGTGAAGGGGCAGTCTTTGACGTGGCCCCACCCACCACCGCCCCACTTCCCAGGCAGAGGTGGTGGGGGTAAGAAAAGTCCCAATCCTTGAGCCTAAAACAACCACAGCCCACACTCAAACACATGTGTAGTGCTAAATATATATCAGATATATTGTAATGCATAAATTCACTTTGCATTTTGATAGGCATGGGGCACATACAGTAGACAAACATTGTGTAACCTTGCTGAGATGTGTTCCTTATTCAACATTTTGAAAGTCTGTACTATACAGTATAAACAGTCTCCCCAATGTTTTGTCCTACTGTAGTTTCAAAAGTTGTCCGCATACATTCAGTTCTACACAAATGCAATGACGCTTATTTCTTTCACATTCACTTAAAATCAATCAGCTTTATCTACTTGGCATTCAACATCACCTAGAACATATTGGATTGTTTATGGTGAGATGGACAATGCAATACAATGAATTAAATCTAGCCCTAGTTAGCCAACTCATGGAAGTTGCCTGTAGTTGAAGGATTGTCTGATATGATGACACATTGAGCCAAAGATGAATGGAATAGCTAATTAGACCTGAGGCCTTGGTCGTGTTAAGTAGTTTGTCAGTTTTCCTGTTTGTTGCTTAATGAACTTGTACACTATTAACAATCCTTACGTGGTGTTCTGTTCCAATCTCATGGTTCGGTGAACACTGGTCCAGGTTGATTGAGCGCCTTACTGGACAGCTGCCTTATACACTGACTAGGTAGTACTTCTTGAATTGGGAGTCCTCCCTTTTCATAAGTCATTCAAACTTATGAAGACTTAAGTGCCAAATTTGCTGCACCTTAGTGAAAGGCTGAAACATGTTTAACATAATAAAATAGATGTAAATATTTAATTATAATTCTGCTGTGCAATATGTACTACATTTAATTTCCTAAAGAATTTAGTACTCAATGAATGGTATGATGTAGAAGATGAATTGATTTCTTTAATGCCTACAATATACATTAATGTTCCTTATCTGTACAGTAGCTTAATTGATGCAGGTTTTATTTAATCCAGCTTATTATTGTATTCCTTGTGGACATTGATCTTTTAAAAAGGTTTACACAAATGTTATGTTTTTCATAATAAAGAAGCTAATATTTCTAAGTTGTCAAAATCCTGAGGTCAAGGGTTGAGACGGGAATTCACATGAAAACAGACAATACCTTTTTCACTCAATTTGTCTATTTAATATATAAAATACGGTAAAACATACGCAAAAAGGATAAGGTTTCAAGGGACTTGGATACTTTGGTACAACAAACACTTTTCTGTAAAAGCGGTATAGAATTTTAATAACATATCAGTGCATACTTTGTATATGAAAATATACACAAAATGTATATCATTCTCAAAAACAACAAAAAGAATTACAGAAGAACCCAAAGCAGTACAATATATTAGCTATAATTTTCATCTTATTTTATGCTACATTTGAGGTTTTTTTATCTCTAATTTGTGATGCATTTCCTTAATGTTTAATGTATTTAACATGAGCATTTCTGTTTTTAGTCCCATGCATTTACGATTTCAAATTCGGTTACTTGCTAATTTCAGTTGTGTTCCCCACATTATAAATACAGTTTCACATCTTATTCAAAATTGCAGCATTTAACTGGTATTTTCCTTCATTGCATTTGCTAATATTACAAAAATGGATCGTGCAATTTTAGCAAGTATTTTCAAGAAAGGAAACCAGTATTTTATATATCATGTATATAAGGTTGATTAAATAAAATAAAAAGTTGGATATTCTACAAAGTAGCAGAAAAATAAAAGCTCCATAGTAATAATAATACAGTATTAATAATAAGACAATGGAACTGTCACCAGCACAAATTAACACTTGAAAAATAGTGAGATCTAGAAAACATTTTACACAAGAAAAAAGGGTGCAGGTTTTTCCATTTACCATTATAGATTGTCTTGAGACTACAATTGCTAGATTGGACAGAACGTTTTGTACATGAGTTACCTGCCAGTGGCAGGGTGATAAAACCAATCAGTGAGGTGCCACATCTCGGAGGGACCTCTCCTTCACTGTGAAGTGGGTGCAATGACAAATTCAGATAGAAATGTAGAGTATTGAAAAGAGAACCCTTTGTCATCAAGCATTGGGCATGGTTGTCTTTTCCATAAACTGCAGCTCTATCTGCAACGATGCACCATACTGGACAAGTCACTAGTGCCAGCCATTCGCACTGAACCTTGGGATCCCCCAATGAAACAAAATCTGTATTGCAAATATGCATATCCTTTCAGAAATCACTGACAATCTATTTAGGGACAGTTTGAAATTGGTGTGGGCCGATTAGTTTGACGAGGGTTGTCTTCTTTGTAATAGATACAGGAGGGTAGTGTATCTTTCCTTGTCTACATTTATCAGATTTTACTATAGGAGGTGAACAAAATAACGGATATGCGTAACAATATATCAGAGACCTAATAAGGAATCGGGCCACCCTTTGCCTTCAGAACAGCTCCAATCCTATTTGGAATGCTTCAACTGTGTGTAGTGGGATATTGGACCATTTTTCAAAAAGAAAAACTACCAGTTCTAAGGGATGAAGGTGGTAGAAATCTACGTTGCACTCTGTGCCTCAGCACTTCCCATGAAGATTGAATGATGTTCTGATCTGATGACTGGGAAGGCCATGGAGTCTGTGATTGGGAAGGCCATGGAATCTGTTTGACGTCATCCTGGTGTTCATAAAACCACTCGAATTCTTAGTGTTTATGGTGGCATTACCATCCTGGAATATTGGAGCATCATGAGGGGACAGTGTTTGCAACATAGGGTGCATCTGGTCCGGTAAAACGACCTGATATTCCTAGTCCGTTATATGACCATGTAGAGCAATCATCAGACCCAATGACTCCCACAAGATGGCTGCCCATACCATTTCCCCCAGCATTTTTAATAGTTGGCAGCAGACATTGTGGGATGAAGGCATTCTTTGGCTTCCTCCAAACATAACCCATTGGGATGTAGGAAATAAGGTGAAAGGTGACTCATCAGACAATAATACTTTTCCATTTTCACTCTTTATGCATTGGCCTAAGATACAAGTGGTTGCGAAATGGGAGCCCTGCCATAAATTCCAGCTTTGTCAAGGTCAAGTTGTACAGTATTAGTTGAGACTGGGTCACAGAGCAACTGATTCAATTCTGTGGTACTTTAGGCTGTAGTTTTGTGGCATAGCCATACTTAAGTTTACATCATTCCCAGTCGGTCAGCATCAAACTGTGACCGCTGTTCCTATTTGCCGCTGCAATTTGTCCATGTTCTGCATATGCTGTCATGATTTATGAGACTGTTCCACTTGACCCATTGAATAATTTTGCAGTTTTGGTGACCAATGCAGTTGCAATCCAGTAACCAACTATTTGGCCTCTGTAGAACTCTGTTAGTTGCCCTATGTTGCTTTGAACTCATATCAAAGTGCTAATATAACTTCATAGCAGACGCGTATGCTATGATTGGCCATCAACCTTGTGACCAGCAGCTGTGTTTTTGAAATGTGATGTAGTGACTCCACAGTAACAGTCCTTCACCATGTGTTTCCGTTATTTTGTCCACTCCTGTATATTATGTATTATTTTTGCCTTTGTTTCCAGGACAAGGACAGAATGGACAGAAATTACACAAAATAATGCTTGATAATGGCACTGGGAATTGTTTATAAAATAATTCCCCAATTTCTCTGGGTTGCTTTTGGCAATGTTACTTTAAAACAAAGTAGACATGCCTCAAATTGACAAAACATACAAATTTCAAACAATTACATTATTTTCTAATGCTGACTGCTTCCATGCATATTTCAAGGTGGATGATCTCAAACTGTCCCTTAGAATGTGTTAACTCCATTTGACCTAGCTCACAGCAGTGTGAACATGAGCATATACATATTTAAAAATAACTATTTCATATGACATTTGATAAAGAACAAAGTAGGTTTTAAATTTTGCTCAACAAGTGTACGCTGTAGTTCACAAAACCAGATTTAAGACACTTTAAAAAAAAATGGATTTAATGAAAACGTCCATTGCACGACGTTCAACATCAGAATCCATTTAATTTCTATGTTGTTATGGTGGTTTGTAAATCTACTTTGATCAGTGGGAATTGGGTTCAGAGCGTGTGGCCAAAGGACATGTTGACAATAGCCAAACCGCAGGCAAGCAGGCTCCTAAAGAGTGAGTGAGAGACAGAAAGTGCACACCATCAACACTATCATTATATAGGTTACTGAAACAAACTCACTGGCTAGTGCGGCAGGACCCCTGCATTGTAGCTCAAAACATATCAAAGTCACACTCACACCCATATGCAAACAGATCCACTGAGAATGAACACATTGCTTGTTTCAGGGATACCTAGACAAGTCTACGCAAATATCCATATGTACACACATCGTCCATATTGAAAAGCCAACTGCTTTGCTGCCAACTGAAGCTATAGAAATAGAAAATGTCCTTTGAAATCCTGCTTAAACAGCTTGTTTAAAACTTTTGCAGAGCCGCGGAAAGCTATTGGGAACATCAAAAATGTTTGTATAAGTGGTGATTTTATACAGTCTACCTCTTACTTCCCCCAAACCGGACTGAAAAGTCCAAAGACATCCCTAAAGAGAACAAGCAGAAATCCAAAACAAACATCAAAAATGCATTGCATTTGAGGCTTCTACTAGTTAAAGGAGCCTTTAGAAGTTCTCAGACATGTATCCCAGTATCTAGCCTAATTTATGGAGCAACAATGATTGCAGCAATTCCTTCAAAACTGGAAAGAAAACAAGGTGATGACTAAATAAATGTGAGCATAGAGATATTGAGAGCAGAAGTCATCTATGAGTTGTTGACTCTTTCATGGAGGTTGTGAGTCAAAATAAGTGAACAATATTACTCTGTCCCCCTGTACCACGCCCGAGGCATTTGGCATGAAAAGGTTGATAACGACACTCGGGCAAGGCTCTCATTCTTGACCGTGGCTGACCGTGCCTGCTGACCACAGAGTGCCACCTGAGGCTTTGGCCAGTGGCTGGGGGTGCTGTACATTGGCAGCAGCCGCGGGATCTATTCCTGTTTCCCAGACCGACCGGACATCCTGTTTGTTCGCCTGTGTCTCCTCGCTCAGCGCCACTGACGAAGCTGAGACAGGATTTTTCTTCTTTTTTTTTTGCAAGCAGAACTTGTCCAAACAGTCATTCCCAAAGTGCATTTTGAAGGGGTGCTTTTCTGAAAAACTGACAGGTCTCATTAGCATTTAGCACTAACAACAAAAAAACAGATGTAAAGAGTCAATATGGCAGGATGTCCTAAGGTGAAAAGAACCAACACTTGTGTTGAGAAAGCACAAGGACAAGCCGTCCGTCAAACAGTCAAGCTCAAATTAAATATGTGACGTGCCGAATGGGTCATCTAACCAATCTAGATTCACTTACATCTGGTATGAACAGCAACGAGCAGTCAAAACAATTAGAAGAGTAGATTCTCTTTTGAAGTCCTGATAGAGTAAGTGTCAATACCCCCCGAAAACCAACTCAATTCGAGCGAGACAGCTTTGAGATTCAAGCCCCCATAATTTGAATGTGCTGTCCCATACAAAATACAATGGCACACTACAGCATCCTCCTTCCCGTGGAGCACTAGCCCCTGAGTTTCTGGCTCGGCTTAGAGTTCTTGGGTGGTGGGTGTTATTGTAGGGGGATGGAGGAAAGGAAAAAGGTTTGGGTGGTGGTGGCAAATGGCAGTGGGGTGAGGTGGTGGTGATGGTGTGTATGTGGGTGTGTGTGTGTGGTGGTGGTGGGGTTCCGTGTTTTGTGGTGCTTCATGGGTCAAGGGCGTTTGCGCCGCTGTCTTATGTGACCCACGCGTCGAGTCTCATGCGCTTGATGTTGGCCCCCTCCTGCTCCGCCTCACTCTGGGCCCGCAGGAGCTCCGCCGAGGAGCTGAAGTCGGGGGGCAGGGAACGGCCAGGGTTGCCCGCGTTTCCGGCCGCACCTCCGCCGCCACCGCCTCCTCCACCGCCGCCGCCCACCCCAGGGTCATCGCGGTCGCTGCCCTCGTATGAGCTTCCGTTGCTGCTGAGGCTGTCGGCGGGGGAGCGGCCGGTCGGGGGCTCCAGGCACAACAGGGAACCGGGGTACTGGGGCGGGGGCGCGGCTGTCGGCACTCCCCCACCGGAGGAGGACGGGGTGGAAGCGGGAGGCGGACACGGGGAGCGGCGGTCCCGCCCGGGTGAAATGGGCTCAGACTTGATGCTCACGCTGGAGTTGGTGTTGACGGTCAGCATGGTACCCTGAGGTATATGACCCACCGGCCTGAAGTCAGAGAGAGACGTGGAGAGGAACCATGACAGAGAGACAGAGCCACAGCACAGGGATGGACATGGAGAGATATACAGAGAGAGATATAAAGAAGACAAAAAGAAGAATAAGGGGTGAGTCTCACTTGGCAACGGCAACACGAGCATAGTGACATGGTGCAGGGGTGATATTACAGAACCAACGCCCCAATCACAAGACGGCGCAACAACACGACTTAACAGCAACACCGTATGAAGAAAATCCATTCCAAGCAATTGACAAGCAATTAAGCTCCCAAAATCCATACAAAACAGCCCAACAGCATTATAGAAGCATGACATGGTCTGTGTATGAGGGGGGTGATTTGGCATTGGTTCATGGCAACTATGAAAAAATAATGATATTAAAAACATTTCTATACATTTACAATAATCCAGAACCTTTTCTAGAAATTCCAGTAGGGAGACCCCTGGCTCTGGAATTTCTTGGGAACGATTCTGGAATTTTGCAACCTTACACCTGCTTAAGTATGGTGGAAACTGCCACCATCCTGATTACTCTGTCTGCAGACAGAATTGACATGCCAGGGCAGCCAAAAGCACACAGACATGACACAGTACAGAGAAATACAGTACCGGCCCAACCACTCATCTCTACCCAAGAGGAGGTTGGACTGCGAGGCGCTGCGGGGAGAAAGAAACATTGGTGCACTTGCAAAAGAAGATGACAGAATATGTAACTGGCTATGTATGACAAAAGTGTGAAAGACAGAGGTATATGAGGAAACATCCCCTAGTATCCATCTATTCTGTAACAGGAATAGATGGATAGAATAATACATACTGTACACAGAAAAATGTATGTATCAGTTTGTTAGGGATGATAGGACAGAAACAGATTCAAGTTGAGTCCAATCCCATTTCTTCCCGAAACAGAAGAAGCATAAGAGCTGTGACCGTCACATTTTCAGCAGTGGTAAATTCAATTATGATTTTCACAAATGTTTCTGGACAGTCTGTTGTCTGATTCAATCAATTCAATATTTCGTCTTTTGTGCAACCCTGTTGCTAATGCTACTGTGCCCCTCTGGAATGGACAAGTAACTCCCTTTATAATGACAGGCTTTGCGTGTGTGTGTTTGTGTGCGTACACATAATTGACATTGACCTTAATAACACTGTTCCATGTTCTAATGAAGGTAAACTGGGCAGAGAACAACCCCCATCAACCTGAAGGTACACGCAGCACCAGGACAGACAAAGACATTCACCTCAGGTTGGCCGCCAGACTGGAGATCTGGCTAGACAGCTCTCCGCTCTGTTTGTCCATGCCCCACATGCTGTGGTAAAAAGGGAAAAACAAAGGCTACTGAAACGGAGTGTGTGCGTTGGCCATTCTGACCTACAGTATGCTGTTTAGGTCAGTTGACCACCTGAAGATTAGGGACACTTGCATATGTGGTTGTGGTGGGATCCAGCTGGACCTGGACTGTTGAGACACGCCTATAAGCTGCTTCCAAAGCACTTAGCAACAACCCTGTGTGGCGCTATTGTAAAGAACAAAGTGGAGTGGGACTGCGGCATTTTAGCATGGCGCTATTTAATGAACACATTGTCAATGAAATAGTGTCTCTCTAAAAATACTGATGTGAGAAAGATCTGCGGTGTCGTATGCCGGTGAGAACAATTTGCAGCCCCCGTCTTAAGGGTGCGAATTGCTTGTAGTTACACATGACATGGCGACACTATGCTAGATGACAGAGATGGTTAGTCGCATAGTGTTTTAATGGAAAGGTCACCCACTCGACTCGTTTCGTAGGGAACGCCGGAGGGGTTTATGGTCGCACAGGATGTGGCAATGCGAGGGTGGACTTACACCAAGTTGCTAAGCGACGCTAGATTGAGCTGTTGCTGTTGTTGCTGTTGTTGATGTTGCTGCTGCTGTTGCTGGGATACAGAAAGCTGCTGCTGCTGTTGCCACGGCACGTTGCCTTGAAGCAGGCCGCCTGGCGACGCCAGGGCATGGAGAGCGGTGATGTCGGCGCTCGTCAGCTGGTACTCTAAGAGACGCAAAAGACAGAGGGGAAAGGGTGGCACGTTCGTTTCCTTACACGTGCTGGGTTGTCATTTCTGTCAAACAACCTACACAGAAACTCGAACACGCTCTCACGCCAGTTTAACTGTTATGCATTTTGCAGCCGTTCGTTCCTCCTCACTTGTTACTCTGACACACACTACATTTTTGTAAAACCGAAAGGAGAAATAAACCATCCGGACCTGGAGGGTGAAAATGGTGCTCTAATGATCTACAATGCCTGTGTGGTACAAGGACTGGAAATGTATACAAGAGGTGGTCACGCCTCAGGTCACCTGTGTTGTAAGCCGTCGGCATGGCGGAGAAGGGCAGCCCTTGGGTTAGGAGACTGGGCGTCGTCACGGAGACCACTGGCGTGGTGAGTGCCTGAGCCGCCTGAGCGCCGGCCAAACGTTGAGCATTCTGGGAAGAAAGGAGATGAGGGAGATAACTGAATGAAAAGTTCAAAGCCCTTGTGTTTTCAGAGAACGGAACTTGGTTGATATTTTGACGAGGTCGAATTCATGACAAGCTGCCTTTTTCAACATTTCTATGGTGATAGGTAAGTGGCAGTGGCATCAGGAGAAGTCGAGTGACATCATGCATCGACACACAAAAGTAGCACTGCTAGGTGAACGCGAGTGGGCCTTAAAGGGATAATTCACTTTTTAACCTTGTAGCTGGAAATAAGAAACTTCATAAAGCGAACTACCCCTTTACATGGACGCCGTTCATTGGCGTGGGTAATCCCATGCATTTTCTAGATGGACAGGGAACGTGCAGCGGCGTGCTGCCAACAACCTTCCAAGTACAGTAAACACCCATCATGCTATCAAATGGACTCCAGGCTGATGGAAGTAATGGGTCTACCAACGATGAACATGATCCAAGTAAGGTGTCCGGCCAGTGTTGCCCAAAGTGCTGTTAACGTGCAGACGTACGCATTGCTTAAACGTTTCTTTTTCACCGCAAAATGCAGCAAATAGTCTAATATGACTAACGTGCTTTACAACCGTGCTGGAATGACAACTATGTTCCTAAAACCCCATGCAGTCAGGTGGCCACTGTTAACATGACCTATCACCATATGCAATCGGACCAAAGACAGAGACGCTCTATCCTTCAGGCCTAATGACACGTGGGGCATCACACACTAGTAGCCATGTGAATGTGGGGGTGGTCAACATTCAGACACATGCCAGTGCGACAGGAGAGAAAAATTCACCTCGTTCACCAACTCCAGCTCATCATCTGTCTGCAAAGGGGCAGGAGCGGAAAGAGTTACACCATGAGACTTGCTCCGAGCCCGGCAACATTCAGCTCTAGCCCCCACCTAGCTATGACTGAGGGTCATGCTGGAAAGTATTCATCCCGCTCTTGACTTGTCTTCGCACTTGTCTGTTGTATTACAAAGTGGAATTAAAATGTGTTTCACTGTCATTTTGTGTCAACGATCTACACAAAATAATGTCAAAGTGGATTAAAAATTCTAAATTTTTCCTAGAATTACAAAGAAATACAACACTTGTCTGGTTCCTTCACTACATAAATATTAAAATTCCTATTCAATCGGGGGATAAAAAAACAGCTGGAAGTGATTACAGCTTTGAGTCATTCTAGGTATTACCATTAGAGGTTTGTAAAAAACTAACCCATAGTTTTTTCCTTTTTTAAAAGATCTGTCAAGTTGTTTGTTCATCATTGTTTTACCACTGTTTCAAGTTCAGCCATAGATGGTAAAGAAAACTATCGACGCTGTAACACGGCCACTCAGGAAAATTTTATGTTGCCTTGGTAAGGCACTACAGTGTAGAATTGACCTGTAGGGTTTTTCCTGTGCTTTGTTCTATTCCGTTTGTTTTTCTATCCCCCAAAACACACCGTTCTTGTTGATGAAAAGCATACCCATCATACAATGTTGTGCTGCGTTTGCCTTAAAAATAATGTTTTGCAGAACAAAAAATATCATTTCACATTCTTTGCAGTCTCACTTTAGTGCCTTGTTGAAAACAGAAGGCATGTTTGGAATATTTTTTTTATATCTACAAGCCTCCTCTTTTTCACTCTGACATTTAGTTTCGTATTGTGGAGTAACTACAATCCATCCTCAGTTCTCTTCTCACAGCCATTAAACTGTAACTGTTTAAAAATGACTAATGGATTCATGGTGAAATCCTTGATCATTCCTTCCTCTTTGGATGCCTGGGTCTTCTTAGTGACTGAGTGTATTGATATACCATCTAAAGCCTAAATAAGAACTTTACCATTTATCATTCAGTGTCTGCTTTTTCACTTTTACTAATATATCCAATTATTGTCATTCTTTGCGAGCAATTGCTACACCTCTACTAATCTTTAGTTTAATATGTAACTTTAATTCACTACTTGAGCGAGGGACCTTACAGATAATTGTAAGTGTGGGGTACAGAAATTGAGATAGCCAAAAATCCTTTAAAACACTATTGTTGTACAAAGAGTCCACCCAACTTAACTTTTGCTTAACAATTCGCTTAACTCCTAAAGTTAATAAGGCTTGCCATTACAAAGGATCTGAATGAGTAGTGAGTAAAGACATTCTAACCTTTCCTTTCTAAAAACAAAATTCTACTTTGACATTGTGACATTACATGTAGATCAGTGACACAAAAGGAACATTTAATTCACTTTACATTCAGGCTTTAACACAACAGAATGTGGAAAAGGTCAAGGAGCTGAATGTTTCTGAAGGCACTTTACAGGAAACGGCTTACCCAACTGAACATTATATGAAAGATAACATTTGTCAAGGATACCACAATGACATGACATGTCCATTAGACATTTTCTTGTGCACTTTGCTTACTCGTTTTAGCATAGTTATCGGGTGATTTTGGTGGCACGTATAAAAAACAAATCTTTCAATAAAAAAAATAAAAAAATCACTTTCGCTACAAAGCTCAGATTATCATCTGTATAAGTAGGTATCACTGGGTTTATAGAAAGGGAATAATCTCAACCCAGATAAAATACTAAACATAGACAAGTCTTATTTAGTCTGCTACAGATTTATTGGCCCTGGTTTTTCCTGGTTCTGGCTGAGCTGTATGAGCGTTTGGGCCTGGTTGAGCTCACCATCTGCATTAGGCTCTTCCCAGCCTGTGAGGTGATGACTCTGAGGTCTGGCTTGCGGCTGTTCACCATCTGCGGGCTCTGCGGCGGGGGCGGGGACTTGGGCGGAACTATTTTCCCCAGGCTGTTGCCGTTGGAAACGGAGAGGAGGCCTGGGGAGGCCCTGGCACTGATGTATCCGTTAGCTGGAGGTGACAGGAGGAAGGATCGCACAGGATAAATGACAAAACACATGCAGGTTAATCAACATCTAGGCACAGCGCAAAACTTTTATTTCTTCAGAAGATGGAACCAACAAAGGTTAATTGTCCTTTCCTTCATTATCACTGTGGAAATTAGATGAGAGAGGGTAGCGGCCTTCTCAGGGCAGGTCTTTTTGTGCAACAAGTCTGAATGATACAGGATTTGAAAACATTCCGTTGGAATACACCAAGGACATCTCGGGGGACAAAGTCTGTTTCATCTAAAATTATACAACTGTTTCCGCTGTGAAAGGAAAACGTTGATAAGGAACAACAGATGCAAACATGCAGAACAACTATAAATGCCCATAGCTCGCATTGCCTGTAAGCTGTGATAAACATGTACAATCCAAGGCAAAAAAAAATACACTGAGTCTTTAGCTGTGTCACACGAAATGCTGTGTCACACCACATGACCATTCATAAAATGTCTCCGCTATCCCCAGACTTCATTCTTCAAGCCTTCTCAACACTAGACCTCCCCTCACGGGAGGCCTGGGGCTTGATCTGATTTCTCCCCTAGGGATGGTTGACACTTGAACCTTCTGGGTCTCCCTTAACGCCTCACTCACAAATAATTCCAATACTGAAGATTGCACGCATGCCAGCTGACGTCAATGGTGACATGGCCAAATGATCCCAGTGATGCTGGGAGTCATTTCAGAGATGTTCTTTTCCCACTGGCAACACTTTTTGTTAAGACATTCCCTGTTATGTGTAGTATTGTCAGTAGCAGAGGGTTTGTTATATGTCATAAGGTTACTTACGGACTGGACTTGGGCATCCGCTATTTGAGTTGTTCAGGTCACCTCCGAGCATAGCACCTGTTGAAATGATTAACACTCACTGAGCAAGGAAATGACCAATACTACTACTACTAGAACATAAATTTAAAAACATGCATCACATTATTAAATAACCAATATCATGAACATAACATGCACTCTGTAATAGAAACTGAATGCTAGTTTATTCATTCAGAGCAACAGTGTTACAGCTTGCCAAAACATTGATTTGTAAAAATTCATTGACTGGAACAAGGAAATAAATGGACTGAAACAAAAAGCTGCCTTTGGCAGAGCACAGAGCGTGTGAAGAGGAAAGATGACCTCATTGCTCCACGTGCCGTAGTAGAATGCGTTACTCTGCTTTCGCTCACCTGCACTGGCTGGTCGCTGTGGCAACCCGGGCGACACTGTGTTTCTCTGGAGCGCCGGTTGCTGGGGCGACAGGTGATGGTTGTCAGAGAGTGATGACGACGTCACATAGGAGGTGGTGACCATGGCATTGCCAGGGTTACTGAACTGCAATGTGTTCTGATTAGAGGCCTGGACGGTGACGGGCATGGAGAATGTTGGAGGCGGGACCGCAGACTAACAGATTAGAGAGAGAAATCATTAGGGCTTTTGATTGCGTTTCAGGTCTGTAATATGCAGACAAATAGATATAAGCATCAAACTGCACTAGGGTTAACAAAGATTTCACCCAAGTAGGGCAGTATTTCACTAACCTCTACTTGAGTATCTACAGACAGTGCCCTTATCTGAACTATCCGAGCATGAGTGCTGGGGGATGGTAACTAGCTCTGGGCGTGGGTTAGAATAGATATGAAAGAGGGGAGATGCTTACACTTACGCTGTACCGCTTATAGAGGATGTCAAGATCTTCGGTGGGCTTGCGGTATTTGTCTTCATTTAGGGGGCTCTGGTCAATGGAGTCTTCTCCATCTGGCTCAGGACTGTCACAACCGTTGAAACCTTTCTTTCGCAACGTCTGAGAGGAAATGATTAAAATAAAAGTGAACGAAAACTTAAAGAAAGGATGACATGGGAGGTGGAGGTCTGTCTAACAGATTATGAACAAGTACGGTGCATTTGAAAAGTATTCAGACTCCTTCACTTTTTCCACGTTGTCACGTTACAGCCTTATTCTAAAAATGGATTAAATAGATTTTTCTCCTGATCAATTGCTGCCAGAGATCCCTCAACCAAATTTTGACAAAAGGGGGTGATAACTTACGCAATCAATTATTTTCTGTTTTGTATTTGTAATTAATTTAGAAGAATTCGCAGATTTATTTTGTTCATCAGTGGCAAAACCCCCAATTTGAATACATCTTAATGTCATGTTGTAGAAAATTGCTTTTAAATTCATGTTGTAACAACAAGATGTGAAAAAAATCCAATGGGGGTGAATACGTTTGAGATGCGCTGTAGTTGAATAGAGTGCATCTGAGTGAAATTAAAGAGTCAAATGATTTCAGATTAAATCCACCTAGAAGGCAGGGTATGAGAGAATATCCCAAAAACAATACCAAGCTTTCAAAACAAGTCCGGGAGAAGGTCCTGGAAAAGCACCAGAAAAGGTTGAGTTATGAAAAAAAATTACAGAAGTTTAAACATTCCCTGAGAACAGTTAATTCCAGGGCACACTTAGGAACAAGGCAAAATAATGACTGACACTCCGTCCTCTGGAACGTAACAAGGCAAGAAGGTTGATGCTCAGAATAACGTTTTGGTAGTAACTCTGAAGGAAATAAACAGTTCCACCACTAGAATGGGAGAAAGAGCAGAAGGGAGAAACCCACTGCTGAAAATCTTTCATCTGAAACCCTGAAACACTGCTCATCTGCATACCCATAGTAAAGCATAGGGCGGCAACATCATGTTATGGGGATGCTTCTCATCAGCAGGGACAGGAAAACATTTAAGGAAAACCTGCAATAGTCTGCCATGGACCTCAATTTAATTGTGAATGTGTATCAAGATTTCAAAGTTGCAGTTAACCAGTGGTACCCATGTAACTTAAAACGTGTCAGTTTTGTTAAGAATGGGCTAAAATTGCAGGCACCACATGATCAAAGCAGGTAGACATTTACCCTGAAAAGACTTGAAGCTGTATATGGCTACCAAAGATGATGTTACCTAGAATTGACTCGGGGCTGAATACTCATCAAACCAAAACATTTAAGTTTTGTTTGTCTAATTACCTTTTGTTTCAAATTAAAATAATATTTTGCACCTTCAAAGTGTGGTGTACTGTAACAACAACTGGTGAGAAAAAATAATTGGGGTTGAATACTTATGCATCCACTGTATAGCCGGAGTTGGCTATACAGCACAAAAATGATGCCAAGCATTCAATGCACTTCCTAAAAAATGTCCACTGTAGTGATTTCAGACTTCCAGACCTGGCAAGAAGAAAAACATCTCAGAGCTTTCTTTTTTCCCCCGTTTGAAGCCTAAAAAGGCAGCACAACACTATAGTTGCAATGAGGTTCTTTCGCTTATTTATTCTGGCAAGACCTAGTTTCAAATAGTGGAACCAATAGAATAATCATTAGTGCTAACCATGCTCACCAGGCATTCCAGAAAGACTCAAGCTAAAGCGGTATGGTAAGAGGAGGTTCCTAGCTCTCTTTTACCTCAATGATGTCAGCGTTGGTTCGGCTCTCGTGGGGCTCATTGTACTCTGTGTATTTGAGAAGCACCTTGTCCATGTCGGTACTGGCGTACTGAAACAGCTTGTTGGAGTGGTTGAAGATGATGAGGGCGATCTCGCAGTCACACAGAACACTCAGCTCATAAGCCTTCTTCATCAAACCAAACTTCCTTTTTGTGAACGTCACCTGGGTGGGAGGAGATTGAGAATTAATAAAATAAATTACTGTATATCATTTTATAATAAAATGTTAGTTTTTTTTCCCCACTAGCATTTGTCTCAACATGTTTTACAAAACAGATATAGATATTGCATGGGCGTCAAGATGAGTTTGAGTTGTGGTGTTGTTTTGGAAATTGTAGAAAGAGTGAATACTCATTAGTGCATCTGACACTGTGCCAGGTGAGTGAACTGGCAGTGGAGGTTGCCTTCATCTACAATGGATTTAATTGGTGCCACCATCTGGTTCTTCAGTGACGTTTTCATTGGGCACACTCAGTACATGTTTCCAAACATTGTGCAAAGAAAAACATCTATTTCAAATGGTTTTCTTTTTGTGCAAATGACCCAGCTTTAAAACATATAGCAACAACATACTCATTCTCTCCAAATCACATCTTTACCCCTTAAGCTGTCATTCCAAGCTCTCTTTTGAATGTGTGAAGATTGAATGATCAAACTCATAAGGTCATTCAATATCCTTTCTTTACAACAACCTTGCTTATAGGGGATCACACACGGCACAACAATAACATACATAGGTTTAAATATGCTTGTAAAAAAAATTCAGGACCAAAATGTTTCCCTATTAAAAATCTTATTTTCACTAACCCTTAACTAAAAAACTAACCCCAACTATTGACCCTCAAACCCCTCCAAAGCCCAACATACAAATACACCTAAACCTTAATGCCTTCACTTATCCCTCATAATAACCCTAACACAACATTTTCCAAGTGAGGACTGGCAAAAGGTCTACCCTGTATGTAATTTTATAGACAGGACTATGGTTGCAAGGATTGACCAACAATAGCAAAAAATTTAAGCTATACACATATTTTGTGGCTATAAAGTGTTTACACCTACTTTGCTTACCATAAGCTGATATTTCTGATGGGCTAGAACCATTAAACTAAATGTATAAGTTTAATTTAGAAGTTTGATTTAAAAAAAATCAATGGATTAATATATACCTTATATATTATTAGACCTATGTAGCTGCTCCAGACTGCCCCTTTAAAGCATCCATGAATGTAGTCTTATCAACAAAAATAAGAGAGAGGTCTTAATAAGGAGCACACAGACCCCCCCCCCCCAAACACATGCACACACACGCGCGTGCAACTTTCGGCCATTGATATCACGGTGTCCACTGGCCTGCACTGGCCTGCAGCTGCTGTGGGCAGGTTGATTTATTTGGAGCAGCTGACTGCAGGGCTGTGTGTGAGCCGAGAATCCCCATGTTAGTTTGAACCCCGTGCCTCAGCCTGAAATACTATATGCGCTCTCAGATAGCTCCATGGATGTACAACTGAACGACATGCACAGACACACCTCTGTGTTATAGGCAGAAAACAGTAACATTACCTTACAGAACAACACTGATATAATGTTAGTCAAGGGGCAAAGTGACACTAATACTACAGGTCATTACCATAGGGTAACACACACATCTTATTTTGAAAAGGATTCAACTGTCAAGTTTTAGTTACTGTAAGTTTTTCTTTCTTCCCTTCAGCTTAGTTTGACCTTCTTCGGTCCATTAATTACAACGGATAAAATACTGAAGTAGTACAAAGACTGAGTGAATCTGGCTCATGGCATTAAATGGGGATATGACTGGATTGGCAGTAAGGGGGGCAAGACTCCACATCTTTCCCAACTATCTTATGAGGGGTTAACTTTATTCAAGATGTTTCTCGGTCCCACCTGTCGGTTCCTCTCGTCGGTGATCCTCTGGATCTGAATCTTTTTCCTCCCCATGGTTCCTGGTGTTGATTGCAGTGGCTGGGTGACAGTCAAACAGGTTGAAAGGTCAGAGGTGCCTCCTCTCAGGCAAGGGGAGGGGGTGTGTAGCCAGTTGGCTCTTTCCGGAGCACAGGCAGACACTCCTGACACATACACACACTCCTCTGCCCGGGTCTGGGTTGACGGGGCAGAGGGTTTGTCGTTGGTGAAGCTGGTAGAGAAGGGGGTTGGGGGGGTTGCCCTCAGTTCATTGTTTGTTTAGGGTCGAAAGGTACCAGTTTATCTGTTGCTGTGGTGAGGATGATGTCACTCCTGAGAAACAGAAACACACAGAGAGAGTGTGTATGTTATTTTTACATTTCTTATGCACACATAGCAAACAGCCTTCATGACATCATGGGTTGAAGAATGGATGCAATATTTTGGCCGTATGTGAAACGGTAGTCCATGCAAGACCACTGGTGGTCCACAGCAGTACTGCAGGGGGTCTGCACCATTTCACTGGAAATTTGTAGAATGTGAAACCCAGAAAGGATAATGTTGGTTGAAAACAGATGGTCTATGCTATACTGTGGTGGTCTATGCTATACTGTGGTGGAACCAAACCATAAAAATACACACAATTATACGAATAGCACCAACAGCAAGCTATCAATGATTGAATGCATTATGTGAATGAGGTTTGCTCCAAATACTGCAACTCACTAGAAATATACCTCACAAATACAATAGAGTCGAGTGAGAGAAACATCTAGTTGTTTAATACCTTTGGCACAAGACAATAGCATGGAAGATGTTGTTTGACTTGTCTGAGTGTACGCACATGTACCTATACACAGTCCCAACAGCAATTGCTTCATCAGCCCGTTTACACACACGCACACATAGCAAGACAAGCTCAAATGCAGACAGACTGATGTCACCCTGCCGTTGCGTCTCGATACTGACGGACGCCATGCTAACCACTGTTAGCATTTCTCATTAAAACCAAACAGCAACTAGGCGGTAGCAGTTTCAATTACAACTTCTTAGCAACTAGGCGCAAGTGGCCCGGGGGCCCGGGGGGAATTCCCATCCAGAGGACAAATCTTGCTGATAATGACAGGGAGCTACAAAGTCAGGCTAGCCTCCAAAGCAGCAAGGCTAGGTTGACAATACAGTAGCTATATCACCCCCCCCCCATTTCATCTTTAAATGAGTCACCCGCATTCAAGTGTCTCTAAATGACACTAGACAATAACCTAATGAGTTTGATAAAACTGAAAATGTACATTTAATAAGGTTTTGAAAGGTACAAAGTAAATATACAGCACATGAAATTTTTTGAAATACAGTTAAATATATAATGTGGTTGTAAAATGGAATGCACAGCAAAATCCGTTTTTTTACAGATTTCAAGCAATATTTGAACTAAGGCATGTGTAATTACTATCACCAAAGTATGAAGAATTGTTATCACTGCTACATCTGTACAACGGAAAATCCACTCAAGTGACTTAAGTCTGAGGCTTAGTCCACACGTACACAATAATTTTTTTTTAAACGGGGGGGTTTCTAAGCGTTTTGGCCTTTTGTCCACATGCTCTTCACAGTGCTTAACAGCGTGTTTTTGCGTTTTCATGTGGACTGAGATTTTTTTTAAAACAGATAAGTTGTAATGGCTTTATTGACTCGACATTATGAATAGAGTACATTTCTTCCAAAACAGTATTACATTTTTCCTCCATCATTGCTTCTTTTCTGTTATTTTGCAATCTAGGTAGGGACTGAAAACATTCAGGAAATGTGTTTTTTTGTATTTCTTTTTTATTAATCGAAGTGCAACGAACAAACATAAACAGCCGCTACATCAGATATACATAACACCAGCACAACATCGGCAGATAAAAAAAAAAGATATTTAGGAAATGTGTTATATGTCGTGGAGCTCCGCCCCCTAGAGGGGCTTTAGCTCCTAGTGGTTTACCCTGGCCGCGTCCGTGGCCGTACTGAAAACTCATTATGCAAGATGCGTCAGCCAATCAGGGCACGCCTGCCCCTATATATGACCCGTGAGCCCAGAGAACGTCCTCCCTTTTTATTCAGCAAACGCTTGCTGAGTGCTATACTGATTACTTTACTTCAGCCTGAGAATTTTTGCCGTCGACGTTCTTTAGCTCGACGTCTCAACATGAAAAAGTTTTTCGCCGCCGCTTGCCGTTGCGCCAACCTGTCTCCGGACCAGGACTCCCATTGTTCGTGTGTTTCCTGCCTGGGACCAGCTCACGCTCGTGAGGGTCTCACAGACCCCCCGGCTTGCTCCTCCTGTGCTACCTTGTCCCTCTCTACACGTGTAGAGAGGGCGAGCTACTTCGAACAGGAGGTGGACGTCTCCGCCGTCTTG
>JACXGI010001326.1:0-10302 GCA_016801175.1 Esox masquinongy
AAGGGGGTGTGGTGTATGACCAATACAATACAGCCAAGGTCAGTTCTTCTGCAGGACACAACACTGAGTGGCTGGATAAAGGTTTGAGCGGTGGTACATTGGTCATATACCTCAAAACCCCATTATGTGTTCCTGCTATTATAAACCAGTTACCATTTAAAATAGTGAACAAGGAATGTTGATCATATTCGCGGTTTATAGACAGACATAAACTGGGTGTTTTGAACCCGGAATACTGACTGTTTGAAAGCAGTGTTTTATGAGGTCATCTTCCAACTTTTAGTTTTTTTGTTGTTTATGGCAAATATCCTATAGTTAAGGGCTTTCTGCGGGCTCTCAGCATTGTGTCTTAAACAACAACAGTCCTTAGCTGTGGTATGTTTGCTATACAACACACCTCGTGCTAAAATATATATTTTTCCATTTTTGTTTTTCACTTGACAGTGTTCTCCCTGTTCAGCCTGATACTTGTAAGGGCTTCAGATATGTTATACAGCTATTGTACAAAATATGTTGTCTACAAAGGAGTAATTTAATTGAAAACTACCATTGTGGACATCTAACTACAATCTTACTTGTGTTTAGTTCAACTCTGCCACGTTAAACAACTGTCGCCTCTAAAGTTTTTGAGGTCAGAGACACGCACATAACTCCTAAAAAAAGTCCCGGACTTCAACATTATTCAGCAACCCTGTGTGTCATTGTAACTCATTGTAACTCACCAGCCGATCCCTGAGATCAATAACATAACTCACTGGCCTGGCAGTGGAAGAGCAGCCGAGACACTGGGCCAACACGAGTGAGATATTAATCCATCCCATAGCTCATCTCCCATTCTGCCATTCCTTAACAGTTTGATCCCATTAATAAGGGAGCTGCTGATTGCCACTGCAGGGCTGCTGACAGAGGCGGCTGGCGGAGGGGAGTTGGCGGCGAGGCGTAGGTAAGGGCACGCTGTGCCAGGCCGGTGCGGGTCACAGACATTGGGGAGGGCACACTTCGTAGCGACCGGAACTCAGTTGCGGTTTTAGTGCCTACTTTCCAGTTTACAATGGTCTATTAGACGAAATGTCCATCTGCCAATATAGTTGAATACATTGCAGAGGTTATTAACATGCCCTTGGCGAAAAAGGTTTAGCTCCGCAGGCCCTCAATAAATCACTGAGGAGGCAGTTTTATTACAGGTTGTAAATAGAACACCCTGCCATATTTTATGACAGCCATCACCAACTCATTCTGATTCTTATTACTTCTCTCTCTCTTCTCACACACACACACACACACACACACACACTCACACACTAGCGGGAGCAGCATTCAATGCCATCGCATGGCTTTATGTCTTACAAATGGTAAATTGTGAAGGAATAGGATGCTGATGTAATTGCACCTCAGTGTTGACTTGCAGTTGCAGTTTTAACGTGTGTTATGACTTTCCCCGCCAGTCTCTGGAAGGAAATGCATTTACATACTGTAGGTACAATGTGTGACTTGCAGAAAGGTCTATTTTTGTATGTATTACATGTATCTCGTAATGAAAGCCATCTACCTTAAAACTGTTGTTTGATGCAACAGGTGGTATGGTTATGGCAGGTGTGGACTGCCCCTAAAGTATGTTTATCTTGCTATTCTGGAGGTGTCTGTTCACATGCCTGTCAAAACACACAGAGCCGATGACACCTGCATGGAGAGTAACATTTGTGACCAGGTCTGGCAGAACTGCGGCCTGTCATCCTGTCAGTCGAATGTCAAAGCAACGGGTTGACCTCGCAGCAGTGTCAGGAAAAAAAAATCAAAGAGATTTGAAATAAACCCTTGTTAGCTTGCATAGTTTGGGTGACCATTTTCTAATTGGTTTTTGGAATGATTTTGCTTGAGCTCGTCTGTGTTCCGAGTTTGACACTTAAAGGTGCCATTTGTAAGATTTCTAGCTTGCAAATGAAGAATTATGTTGTAAAGGGTGTTAGAGAAATATGTTATTTAAAATGGAGTACTTCACAAATATTTTGTTATTATTGGCATACTCGCTTATAGTGTTGGCGTCTTCCCGGTGATTTATTTTCTTGTTTACTTTTATTATTTTGGTGGATTACACTGGTTGATATGTATGTGAATATTGAGCTGTTGGCTGTATTTTCCCTCCAGATAAACTCTCCATAGTAGAAAGCTACTGTAGCTACCTAGTACAGTACTAGTTGTAAGTCGGCTACCCAGAATATCTCAGAAAAGTATGCAAAGAACATTTATTTGCTCGGTTATAGTTAACCAACTATTTGTTATTGTTACACCACAGACAGGATAGACCATAGAAACAGTCATTCCAAATCAAACTTTGTAGCTGGATATTTGTTTTATAGTTTGCTGCTAAGTCTATCTTGAGTTGTAAATACAGTGTTTCTTCTCTTCCTGTTGTAGATGCTTGTGGGAGGAACTTAGCAATTTCTTCTTCAACATATTGATTCACGCCATATTAATTCACTTTAACATGGACTATTTCTCAGATTTTAGCATCGAGTGGCATAAGTGTTTATGCTATTATTTGTGGCCTTGAGATGCATGTAAATTTACTAATAATAGCATAATAATTCCAATGGTGGTTATTATGTCGAAAGTTTGCTGAGCTGATTACATTGAATTATATTTGGAAAGCTACTCCCAAGCCAGATGATAGCAATACTGGAGGAATTATAATTTCACAGCCGCACAACAGCCATTTAAAAAAGACAAACAGCCAGATATATTCCAATAAAGACTTCCAAACTACACCCCTGTCAGGCATGGGACACAACTGGGCGTGGGGGAAAGTGGATGGATGGATGGATTAGAAGGACAAGGAGATAGTAGATTATGCAGTATCTGCACAGGCAGATGTGCAGAGGAGTAAATGGCCGCACAAAGAGCCAGATCTCCATCAGGGGATCGATTCATGTTGCTCGCTCTGTCACTTCCTGTGAAAAAGCACATTTCATGGTTCATTTTCAAGAACCTCAGCTTCAGAGCTGCTCTAGCCGAAATACCGAGTGAGGCTGTCCCCTATTTTTCTCTCTTCCTCATTTTGTCACTCTGTCCTGTTGTTTTATATACTGTCAAAAACACACCCCTTTCCTGTCTCTCTCTCTCACACACACTGACACAGTCCTGCCTGCCACAGCCAACGTCTGCTGAGCCTGGTGAATGCCTGTGTGTACATTTTTTAAGAGGTTTAGTTGGTGGAGAGCTGGAATGAGCCTGGCTGCTGGCTGAGTTTGTCAGCCCCGGGCCTCACGCCTCACTCCCCCATCTCGCCCCAAGGAGCTTCCTCCTTATCGCCGTCCCGCACCTCTTCACAGCCGAAGCTTCGCTCCTCTTCTGTTCGGCCACATTTATCTGGGGGGCTCTTGTCTGGGGGTGATAAGCTGACAGACTCCCCAGCACGGTGCTGGGGTCCCCTCTTTCACGCCTCTCTGTTCTGCTCTGCAGTGGCAGGCTGAGGGACCGAGCGCCTCTCGGCTCTCTGCCTCCCCTCTCCCCCGGAAGCCAGAGAGGCTGTCCTATCTCACGTTGCACAGCCAGTCCACTCACCACCACCCCCTCTTTTCTACTGTCCAACACCCCTCCCCGCTCTCTTTCCTCTATGACTACTGTATTAAAGAGGTGAAAAAATGAATTTTGTAGCCGACACATCTGCAGACAGTTAGTGTAGTGGGCTCATGAGGACACTAGACAAAGACAACACTAATGCTAAATCCTGCCACGCTCCAACAGATTTACGCCTTTGTCTCAACTGCTTTACGCTGGAGTCAGTCAGTGCTCAGCAAAAGCTTGCCCTGTTCTCTCACAGTAAGTTTGTTTGGCAAAATGTTTCTTTTTGAGACTACTTCTACATTCCTAACTGATAATAGTTCTCCCTGAAAAGTTTTCCAAAATGGATGTAATTAACCTCTCGTGGATATGAACCCACACAGACAAACACAGTGGAAGTTTGACATTGCTCTCCAATTCACCACATTGCGGCTTCCCAGTATTACTAGCAGTCACCGTGAAATCAGAAGAGCTGATAGCAAGCGTGTGGGTTTGGGGACGCTGCGATGTGATAGCAATAATGCTAATGCTAACAAACGTGAGGGGTGCCACTTGTCATTACACGGACACTCATTCCTTAGCCATGCGAGTCCCCGCAACGGTCCTCGGCTCTCCATGGCAAGTGGTCCGTCTCCACAGTCGCAGTTCGGGCTGTGTCACGGCGGCCGTATGCTGCACACCATCTATCACTCAGCACACGCTCTGACTGGCTGATTCCTGTACCCCCCCCCCACACCCCCCGCGTCTTAGGGCAGGGGCAACACCAGCCGGACAGGGATTGGATACTCCAACTGGAGGCGAAAGCACTTTACCGGGAATCTGCTCCTCTGCTCTTAACCAGCCCCTCGACTCTCCCAGCGTGGAGGAGTTGAAGTGTAATCTCTGAGTAATCCCTTATTATAAAGGCCACGGGCTACCGATGAAACAGTTCTTACAGGGATCTTCATGTAAAGACTAGGGAGGGACAGTGCATGTGCTGGGCTGGCTAAGGTAGTGTCGTCCGTATGCGTATTACTCTACCACAGTGCCTGTGGATTGTGTGCTTTAGTTTATATCTCAATTAGCATGGCTTGTCATAATTAGAGTTATGCACTCCAGAAAAACGGCGCTATAGCCCACGGAGAAGCAAACACAGCGCTCGTTTATCTGTCATCTCAAATGCGTATTGCCGACAGATGCTTCGGCTGTTTTCAGCTGAGGAAATGCAGATCTCTCGTTTCATTTGCAGAAAGAATCATTTTATTGCCGGGTACCAATGCAGGTTGTTAAACAAGGAAGAGGGAGAGAGGAAGGGAGGGGGGAGAGGGAGGCACCGTCTGAAGATTATGTGTGGATTCAGGATATTAATTTGCACTGTGTATAAAAAATGATGGACTTAATCATGGATTCCTTCAGAAGCTGTAATGAGGACATTAAAGCCCGGGCGTGTGTTCGAGACAGACTGCTTACGCTTTCCTCCTTGTGTCGCTTTATGAACTTGGCGCGTAATGACCTTGCAGCTTTGTCAGGAAAGTCTTTGTTTGACAGTTGTGACAAACAGCTGTGGCTGTAGCTGCTATACAATCAGTTGCAAACGCTTTTTATTGAAATCGAAAAGACTAAGTCAATTTATAGATGTTATTATCCAGAGGGACCAATAAGACCACGTAGCTCATTTTAGGCAGCATGAAATACTTTGGTCCAGTTTGGTCCTGTTTTCAATTTCATATTGGCTTTTTGCTTTAATTGTTTTTTTATATATGGACTGTAGGAATGAACCCCCACAGTGTAAACACATTTAAAACACATACTTTTAACTGCATTTATAACTCATTCTACATGATTAAAGTACAATGAATTACGAGAACCGGTTAGGTTTTCCTAATCAGCATTAACCACACTGCCATCAGTTAATTTAAACATCTCAGCAGACAAAATCACGGTGCGTAAAAGCATCCAAAAACGTCTTGTTAAGGGTTGTGTGCGTTAGCTGCCAAGGGGTTAAAAGCTTCCTCCCAGGGCTGTGTCTGCTCGAGACGGTGGGCAGGCAGCTGGGAAGAAGTGACACAGTTAAAAGCAAGAGCGCAAGCCCAGGGGGCTGTCATCTCGCACGCTCTCACGTCTGGGATTAACACGAGAAACTCCTGACTGCACGTGGGGCTCCCCGCGACGCACAACACACAAAAACAGGGAGAGAGAGAGAGAGAGAGAGAGAGTGGGAATGTGTGTGTTTGCGTGTGCCCGGACTATGTAAAGGCACTTCTACCAGAACTCCTCTCACCCCCCCTCCTCTTCTTCCTCGCTCTCCTCCTTCCTGTGCTGATCTGCGCATTTCTGCTCACCTTGTCGAGGCTGATGTGAGATGCGAACAGCCCCTTTCCAAAGGCTTATTACTCTGCATGGCTGGCGTGGCTATTAGGATCAGAGAGTGAGGATTAGAGCTGTCACAGGGAACGCCTCTCCTCTGTTTCTCCAATTCTCCTTCCTCTGCCCCCCCCCCCCGACCCCCGACCCCCTGCTCGCTCTCCTCGCTCCTCGTGCCTGCTTGTTTGTTTGCGATATTCCTCACTAGCAAACAACCCCCCTTGCCCCACAGCCCGTGTAAACTCCTCTCCGGAGGGCAGAGGCTGAGTCGTGCTCCTTCTTCTCCTCCTCCTCTCCCCCCCCCCCTCCTCGGGCAGTGCCGTTGTGTGTCTCGCAGGGAGGGCGCCGGGAGATGCGTTCCCGCTGAAGCCCGGCGTGGGAAGGACGGCAAATAATTCAGCAGCGTCCGCCGTAGAGGCAGCATCGGAATCGACACCGGTGCCAGCAGTGAGCGAGAGAGAGCGGAGCGCCGGAGCACCGCGTCGTGCCATAGGATTTGTTCCGCGTGCCTCCGTTCACTCTGGTGAGGCAGGAGCTCTGGTTGGGGGAAGATGTGGCTCAGCCCAGAGCCCCAGGACCAGTGAAGAGCAGCTATCACCCAGCCCTCAGCAGCCCCCAGCAGCATGGCAGAGCCAGAGAGCCACTGCTGATTACAGCCGGACTGACTGATGACAACCCAGCCCATGCGGGTTACCAGGCACCCACACAGCCGCACCGAGGCAGAGGCACAACCAGCCATGTGAAAGTGGTTGAAGGGGCAAACTCGGTCGAAGAGCAACTCTTGGACATGTTTCCCAGGGTGACGTTTGGATTCTTCCCGGTGTTTCAACTTGTTTTGTTTCACTTGGTGCTGTTCGGCACTCCTGACCTCAGCCACCAGGCTAGGACTAAAGGCAGATGGAACAAGGGGGGTAAGTGATGACCCGCTGAGATGTTTCAAGCTTTGGTTGAAGGTGTTTCGGGTATTTTGTTTGTCAAGGGGTTTGAGATGTCAATGGGCAGACGGAATGGCCCAGTATGAGAATGTCGGGTGGGACAGCCGAGAAAACATGGATGACACTTTCCCGTCATTTCCCCAAGAAAGAGATTGTTTGTGTTTGATGTATTTTTTCTCGTTTGTGATGTTTGTAATCCTTTCTCGTGTCAACATTTTATTCTTAGGTTCCCCTAAGCTATTAAGTTTGTCTTGAACTATCTCGCAGCTCTTTCATTTTTTTGTGTTTTTTCATGTTTTTTTTTCTATCCCCAAACACACGTCATGAATCATTGCTTTCACATGTCTCATTCAGAGGAAGTTGGGTTGATTGTATCTTGACCAAAAATATTAAGAACAAAATCGTAGGAATCTGTTTTTCATGTAGATTAGGAGTCATGCCATGTCAGAGCTATGCCGTTTCAGCAACTTTTTGGTGCATATGCCTGTGTGTGCAGACTGTGTTCTGGGTCTCACGTAGTTTACCGACGGGACAGTATGGGGAGGCAGAGCTTGAACGGTGTTTAAGGCGGCAGAGATTGGGGAGGAGGGTGTGTCTGTCTTCCAACACTCTCCTAAAGCCCAGGGATCTGTATGATGACAGATTAGGCTCATCTGAACAACCTGGGATGTACGGCTGGAGAGCATGCCTATGATTTGGGGTTAAAGACCCGGATCACTAGTTTGAGGAGAGGTGTTAATAATTCATCTAGCACTCCACGGCAGCCCCCCTCGCAGCGTTTAATCTCCTTTGTCGGATTAAAGGAACCTCTAATCTGTGTGGTGCTGCTCCGGTCCATCCCTGAGAAGGTTGGGAGATGCTTTCCGCATTGTTAGCTCTCATAGTTCCTGGTCTAGCGGCACATGGCTTTGTTCAAAGAGCCAACATCGCTTGTCACCAACACTGCCATCCATTTGATGATTCCTTCTCTCCTCTCCTTCTTGCCCTGACGCCACCGCTCCTTCGATCTATCCCTCCTCCTCTCACCCTAGCCTCTCTCACTTGGATTGCTCCACTCATGTCTGTCCTTGTTGCTCCCGGTCCTTGTCCGGTCCACCCTCCCCTGCCGTCCATAGGACCACATTAATGCACAGGATTCTCCGAGTTAATGACTTTTACCAAGCTCTCAAATAGATGTGCAGCTCTCACTCACATCGAGTGACGAGTGAGCCGCTTCTTCTAAAGTGCCTCTTTTCTTCCCTCCCAGACTCTTATTTCACGCGCCTTTAAAACAGGCTTTACATCTGGGATAGGGTTCTTCAGACAATCTCCTCACCATTCCGACTCACCATGAGAGGCTCCCAGTCATTCCAATTTGGCGACTGGATTTGGTGACATTTTGCACACCAGAGGGATTTCACTAGGAAAGAAGAAGCAAGCAGACATTTGTGATTAAGATTTTCATTTTATAAGACCGACTAGACATGCCAAACATCATCAAGTTGGGCCCATCATCAGGAAAAAAATACTAAATTAAAAGGAAGCCTTGGTTGAAGCGACAAGTCCACTGTGTCAGAACGTTTCTGAATTGTAATCTGTAATTCAGGTGTAAAATTAGTCTAGTTTGAAATCCTAGCTATCTCCGGTCCCAGGTGAAATGAAGGCCAGTGACCTTCCCTGGTGTAATTAGGTTCCCCAGGCTGTGTGGAGTTGGTCCAGTATACCCATGGCCAAGCACAAGTCTGCTTCCTGAACCCCATGCAGGCCATTTAAAAATAGTAATTTTATTCACGTGATAAAATCACTGCCGAATGTTTCATGGATATTCTGTCATTACCTGCATGGGATAGAGTTGACACAAGTGCTACTGATTTGTTTTGTAATCTCATTGAATGTCTCTACTTGCTGGGCTTTCCTTGCGTTGAAGCACTTCATCGCTCATCTTCATTATCACCCTTTATCGCCCATAAATTAATATTTTTAGAAACTCTAAACTAATTAGCTCACACCTTGTTAAAGAGAAAGTTGAATCAGTTTCACGAAAGCGGAATCAGAATTGCCTTAATTCATTAAACTACATTTTGAGTAAAGGTAAACTCAGTGTGAATACTGTGCGTAGCTAAACTCAGAATCCCTTTTCTACCCCGTTTAACACGTGCCGTAGATGTGTTCCAGGTCTTGCTTGTGATCACAGAGTCACCTTGAAATAGAAGGATGTCCTGAGGACCACCCCGTGGACATCAGCTTTGATATGGTGACAGATTAAGGTTGGTTGACAGATCACAACAGTGTCACTGACTCGCTGTCAACCGTAATCTGCAGAGGCTGTATCCACCCCCCCCTCCACAACCCCGAGACGCAGCGTGTTATTCAGATCCCCCTCATCCTTCCCAGGGAACTCAGTATGCATGATCTGAAGCCAGGAGATGACTGATCCCGTTCCTTTTCATTTTCTACCCATCCTGCGGAGACAGCCCCCATAAGTAACCCCACACAGAGAGGCTTCGAGAAGGGCAGGGATTGAAGATAGCCTGCAATTGGGGATATTACCACCGTAGTGAATGAGGAGACAGCGCTGGGCTTGGTTAACTGGTGGAGGGGGAGGCCTTGGTTCTGATATCACTCACTGATCAACCACCTACAGCAGATGATATGTGGGCTGGCTTAGGTTCTGGAGGCTTATTTTTCCTGCTGACTCCAACCCCCTGACTCACTAAAGAGAACCCGGCTGAAGTAGCTTCTGGAAGAGTAATGTAACACCACCAGAATACAGCGTGCTATGCACATCTCTCTGTCTGTCTCTCTCTCTCACTCCAGAATCTATTGTGACCGAGTGTCGGCGGGTGAGGAAGGGAGAGGGGTAGATTTATAAAGGAGGTTGTGTTGAAAGGCTTTAATATTTCCACACTACTTCCTGGCCTTATGATGTCGGGAAACACAGATTGGGCCAAGCCGCCTTGAAAGGGACGTCCATTATTCAAAAGAGTTCAAAACCGATATCCAACACATGCAAGAGAAATACTGTTCTTTATTCATTTGGCTCAGTTCCCTAGGCATTGAGTACCTCACCGCATAAACCTGCATACGGTGGAATATTGGAATTCAATTATTTTGTCCATTTTCCACCAGCATTGGTGCAATTCAGGGAAATCATCAGAAGACGTGTGTTTTATGATAGGTAATAACTTGTTAGGTGGAGGGAGTGCTGTTTAGACCCCAGGGCGGGATGTGCTGTTGCTCCACTGGATTGGTTTTCTACGGTACCATTATGCTTCATACTCCTCCTGTTCTCTGCTGGCTGCCATCTTGTTTGTCAGGTATTGTTCATCTGCTACCATCCGCACAGTGTCCGTCCACCCAGTGCTACCGTGACAATTTGGAATATCAGAGCCTTTTAAGCACTTTTGCATTTGTCCAATGTTTGGGGGAAAGTGTGGTGAATGTTTTGAGTGTTTTTCTTTGTACTCTGACAAGTAGTTCCAGT
>JACXGI010001326.1:10402-42150 GCA_016801175.1 Esox masquinongy
AAGCAGGTAGATTTTACTACCAGTGATCCTTTCACCCTGTCCTTCCCTTCCTTGGTTACCGTGAAGGGACCCAGTGGACACATTTCGGGGGCACGTACACACTTCACACACACGTGCGCATGTGTGCACAGGTACATACATTTGCCCTTGTCGTACAGTACGGATGCATCAGGCAAGCCAATCTGAAATGTAACTAATTATGGAGACTGGACAGGCATTACAGATTGCTATATTCATGGTGGGGTTAGGTTAGTTCATTAGTTCCTTTACTTTTGCACTCTTTACTAAGTCTATGGAATATACAGTAGGGGGAGATTTTGGCAGAACTTTGACCACTGAACATGTTAGTACAATGCCCAGAATGACCTCACAGTGCATGCTGTCATTTGCATCATATAGAAGTGATGATGATGATAATGTTTTAGTGATGGGAATGATGGTTAAGGATGATGTCGTCTGTAACCGTATTCATGATGGCAATGTTATCGTTCTAGTTTCAATGATGTTGTTGACTTGTCTATTAAGTAAACCAATGCCATTATAACCTCATCTTACCTGCCCCCTCCCCCCCTTTATATAACAATCCAAGACATCCCATGAAGCAAAGAAGGGAAAGAATCCATTTTCCCCCTGCTGTTGTCAAAATGGTAATGCTACAGAGCCAAAAGCAGCAATCCTTCACATATCATCAGAGCAGGCACAACATTAACACTGAACGGTGAACTTGGTGTGCTGCCTTTTTCTCTTTTATGACTTTTCCTCTCTCTCACCCGCTCACTCTGTAACTTGTGCCCCCCCCCCCCTCTTACTCATGCTTTTTGCTCTCCGTAATAAAACTTTAAAGAGATAAGAAGCTTTTTTCTATTTCAGGGTCACCATTAGCCTGAATAATGCATTGACAGGGGAAGAGCAGTTTGAGTTCTGTGGAGGATAGAAGCACAGGCTTCAATTAAATTATACATCATTATCACAGCTGGTAGGGCTGGCGCAGCGGTAGACGACTCTCTCCTCCTCTAAATGTTCTATGTTTCTGTCTTGTCCAATATTGTTTGTGGAGCAATAGCAGCATCCTGTGCCAGTAGGCGGCCTGTCCTGGGAAGCAGATTAGACAGACCCTGTGGTACTGGAGAAGGGAACAGTGGCACAGCTCTGGTTTCAGACACAACACAGCTGGATGGGGTGGGTGGTAGGTTGAGAGGGGTGGGGTGTGAAGTAAGGGAACATGGCTGGTTGTGGTGTGAGGTAGGTTGTGAGGGGTGGAGTGTGAAGTAAGGTGTTGGTCGGTTAGTAGGAACGTCAGCGACTGTATTTTAGAAACATAGAAAATACCAATGAATCACAGCATGCCATCATTTACTGTACCCCAAGCAATTTGTAGGGTTCACGGAGATAAGACAAACGTCGAGATGTACGTGAGATTTCATTAAATGTCCCTGAAGCTCACCAGTCCATTTTGGATGGCGCTGGGATCTTTTCTTACCTATCTGGTTTTTGTGCTACACTATGAACACTGTCCTTATCCCGCCAGCTAATTAACCCCCAGGACCTTCATTAACACACTAGTGCATAATAATGAATTAACTGGATGTGCTCATTACTCACTTTGATGGATTAAGATAAGAGTTGCGTTATCTGCCACGCTCATATATGACATTTTTTTACCGGGTTGCTTCCCCAGTAAGTCATCTGAATGCTGAACGATCAGCGGCACTGATTACAGAGTTCGTTGGAAACTCTGAAGTGCTGTCCAACTGGTTTTTGGACGACGGGGGATGGTGCCCTTAAAAAATTTGGAGATATTGTACCCAGTCGCCGGTGGCTGCTCGTTTGCAAGTCCGTCTCATTTTCCACATTGTGTGCGGAGGCAAATTCCAGAAACGCGGCGCCTTTTTCTCCACCATTGAAGCGTCGCCATGTTATGCTGGCTGAATATCAATTAGAGAACGGCCCTGATTTTGTAACACCTGAGCATGGCTTTGAACATCCTAGCAACCGCTGTGCTTCGGTGGAGGAACTCCATGCTAAGTGTTAGGCATTGTGAGTTCATATGTAGCAGTACATTAGGCCCCTGTGCACGTTTGTGATTTTGGATTAGAGTGTTTATTGTCCAATTTATCATGCTCGCTCTGCCTGCCTTGAAAAATATCTCCCTATCGCTGAATATGTAATGGCTATTGGTTCGGATGTACTACACAAGGAATATTAACGACTTTGCCAATCCCCCCGCTGATGTCCCAGAAAACACCTGGGCGTTATGAGAACCACTTTTGGAGTATCCAAGTTTTATAGATGTTCCATGACAAGCCTCAGTATGACGTTGAGGAACTGAGAAAATGTGGGCACACATTGGAGTTAAATAGACTGGCTATGCCGGTGCAGTCCAGTCTTCGGAAATGATTTTTGCCAGCGTTTCATTCTTGTACTTTTTTCACCCGTCAGTGGCGGGCGCGCAGATCCATGGAGAACTAATACAAAGCCCTGTTGGATTGTGAAAGATGACGGGGAGGGAGCGCATAGACTGAGGCTGGATTAGCAGTTTAACAACTGGCAAAATGGTAGCTCTCTGTTCAAGGTGACCCCGCAGCGCGAGATGATCGCAGCGGCCAAGGCCAGATGAAAAGTGTGGGTAATCCTTCCTGCCTGGTTCCCTGATAGCTGTCACATGCGCAGACATTGTCGCCAGGGCCCAAGGCATGTAATTACACGTTTATTGGCTTTAGGAAGACTGCTTCATTCATTCAAAGCATAATCTCAGGCTGTAACGCAGATACATCATGCAAGTATGAAGGCCACTCTTTCTCTAGCTCTCTCTCGCCGGGACTTTGGAGCGAGCGTTAATGGAATTTTATGAATTCAGGTTTGATGCATGTTTAGTAGGGTGTTATTGCCACATCTCCCTAGACTTAACTGCAGGTTGGTAAGTTGAAAGGCCGGGGTGGAGAGGGAGAGGGAAAAAGCCGGCTGGTGTCTGGGCCGACTGGCAGCCAGCCTTGACACCATTAGCTCCGGTGACACATTAAGGTTCTGTTCGGCGTGTAATTTGTTTTGTCTGTCAATTTGATGGATCTCTTGTTTCCCGGCACTTCCTCGTGCGACGGCGGAAAAAAGCAACAAAAAAAACGGTGGCTCGTGGACATTGTTAAAAGTACTTCAGAAAGGGAAGCAGAAGGCATTTGTTTTCTCCAAACAGGTCGTTTTCTTTGTTAATGGGCGTGGGCAGCAACGCAATGTGGCAGAGCCGAACGGGGCCTAATTAAAGGTGAAAAGCTAATTTTCAGGAGAAGGGCAGGGTCAGGGGGTCTGGGAGGAGGGCATTTGGCTTGAAATCATTTCCTCTCCACACTGTGGTAAATATGTGCTGGCACTCTAAACTCTACCCACGGCTCTGTTCTCAGCCTTACGACACATTTCACACCCCATTTTACAGATCACACCCCACCACTCGTTTTGGTGTTTAATCTTGGGATCGTCAGTCTACTAAAAGAGTGTCAAGATCATTTGTAAGGCTGTGATTACCCGCGCCTCTCTTAAACCTTCTCTGCACTTTTATCTCCACCTGTATCCAGCTGTGTTGTGTTGATTACCTTTCCGTTAGTGCGAGGCGAAAACGTGAACGAGAGTCGCGAATGAGCCGGGCCGATCGGCCATTCCCTCCGCTGGGCGCACGTGCCAAGCAGGCAGGCGAATGGGAGCGCAGCCGGAGCCAGCTGCCTTCTGTCAGATGGTCGCTCCTGGTGACAGCAGAGGGCTGGTGTAGTTTATTAATGTCGTGCACCTCGTCGCCCGTCCCCTTCAGCCCCTCGCTGTGGGGGAAAACCCGTAAACAGAGCCACTTCACTGAGACAAGAGCGCTACGGTACACTGTCAGCCGACCTCAGTGCAACCAGCCGACACTCGGGACCACTACGGTACACTGTCAGCCGACCTCAATGCAACCAGCCGACACTTGCGCGTGATCGGCGGGGGGGGGGGTTAGAACGAGCACGGCGGGGATGCCGTGCGGTGTTTGTCTCTGGTGGGTGTCGCAGCTCTCTTAAGATCTTCGAGCTTGTCTTGACCTACGCAGCCGGAGCTGAGTCACTCTCCCTGCAACCTGATTGAAATACAGGCCCGGTGAGTGTCAGGCTGGCTCATGTCCACCTCTCCAGTTTCCTCGCTCAGATTTGATTTCTAAAGACACTCAGACCTTGAAATGCGTGCGTGTGTGTGTGTGTGTGTGTGTGTTAGAGAGAGGGAGAGGATGTGAGCAGTGTAAGGGTGTGACAGACACCTCACAGTCTTCAAGGCGTGCCTTCCCCTCGGTCTCCCCCGGCATCGGGGAGATAATGTGTGACAGCTGAATCTTTTCACTGCTCTAATCCATGGAGCTGGGGATGAAATCGCATTTAGGGATCAACACCAGTGCATCGCTGCCATGATAAGAACATGCAACTCTGCAAGCTCTTTTTAAGGGCGTTAGAGCCCGTGCATGAAGCAGTCAGCAAAACACCTCTTGGCAGGGGAAAAAAAAACTTATTCGCTTTTCAATTAAAGCAGAAACAGCAGAACAGATACTGCGGGCCTATGTTGCTGAAACGGATAGTGTCATAATCTCTTCATTCATTCACAAAGTAGTCTATTAAACCATGACATCTTGCCAAGTGAAATGAGAGACTTGCAGTTCCACAGAGAGGCATTTAAGGAAAAAGAGCCTGGGATTATTCAAATGGAGAATCTGGGAGAATAGGCTTTGCTTGCTTTCTCTATGTGTTTGTTTCTTTTCCTGTCCTTTTGAATGTGGAGCCCGGTTTGTCTCAAAGGGATATATGCAAATGGCTGAGAAGAATGACTGTCTGGTTCCCTGCAGGTTCTATCCTGCAGATCGGATATATCTCTGAACAGAAATGGGGATATTATGATAGAAGAAGTACTACTTGGATGAATTGTCTTGCATTAATATACAATGAAGGGATACCTCAAGGTTTTGTCTTTTTTCTCTCCTCCCCAAATATATGTAACATCTTTGAAAAATGATCTTGAAATAGAATGTGAGAGCTCCTTATTAGTGCAAGTGTTTATGCACATATTATACTTTAATCAAGTCAAAAACAACATGCTGTTGTTATTTTTCATCCTTAAGTGAAATATATGACTTGATTGTTTCACCCAGTACAGCTCAGCATATGGTTCTGTATATTGTGGCCCATAGATAATAAACAGCGCTGTTGCAGAGAGTTTGTGGTTGTTTATCAATGTACCTTGTACAATGTACCTTAAATAAAACTTTTTTTTTTTATTGAAGAAGCCTCTCACACAATCCAATCATGGCTGACACCACCCCAACATTAAATACTTACATTTGAAGTGTGTTTGAAGACAGTCCTAGACCAGTCACTGTCTGATTACTCTGCTGCTGAGAATTCCTTCGCTCCTCCAAGTCGTGCGCATGTTGAAAGGGCAACATTTCAAACGATGCGACATTCCAGGGACAGTACAAACACCTAGTTAAGTGATAGTGTGGAAGGGCATAGTTATTTCAAGCTGGCCAGGGTCTGACTCTTACAGTAGCTGCTGATGGAAGGGAAATGAGCCGGCAGCTCCCTGCACTTAGTGCGTAATCACTGAAGTCTGAGACCACTGCTCCTGTGCTCTGGAATAGCAAGGCAGGGTCTCCAAGGTGCCATGAAAAGCTGGAGGAAACAGTCACAGCTTATAAAGACCGGCTCAGGAGAGAGGTGTTACTGTTACGCCGCAAAGGACCGGAGAGCCAAAACTGCTGAGCTGCAATTTGACGGGCAGGTTCCATCTCAACCGTGCACAAATAGCTGCTGACTAGCATTGTGCATGGCAAGAAAGAAATAAACCATGCTGGTCTCATTCCCGCTGCAATTACTCAGTTTTGAAAAAGAGCCAAGTTCGTCCAGCGTTTATTGGAACAACCTGGGTTAATGCAGTACGGAGGACGTTGCTTCGGTTCATTAATGGTGACTAAATCTTTTTTTGCAATCAAAGTGCATTGGTAATGAGGCAACATGCAATTAGCATATTGGAACAGCTTTCCGATTAATGAAGATAATTTCATCAAGTATGGAAGTTTCACGCATGATACAAGTCTCTCCCACTCATTGACAGCTTAAAACAGAAGGTGAGAGGACAGGCTTGGAAATGAGCTGATGAAGGAACAGATGCAAGTTCACACGGTAGTATGACAGGTGCCTGAAGATGCTCCGTTTTTCTGTAGGACAGCACGTGTTGTGGCATTCTGTGTTCCATTGTAACATTCAGAAAATATCTGTCATATTCAGTGGAAGGATAGTACTAACTTATACACCAAATTTCATGAAACTATAATAAAAAACAATACAGACTGGTAGCACTCACACAGCAGTAGTACAATTACGGTATGTGCCATTTTGATGATGTTATTCAAAGTGACTTATATACATTTTACCCTATGCTTGGTCCTGGAATTCAAACCCAAGAGTGACTCAGTTAGTTAGTAACCCTCGCCAACTATTCTCCATCCACATTTCATGTAGTGGCTTGAGGAGGGCGAGCAGAGAGGGAGTGGTGAAGGTGTAACACTAAATAGGTCAGGTTGATCACAGATGAATATTTCATTACTCGTTCTATACTGGTGCTTTGGAATGGCTCAAGAGAAAAAGTTGTTTCAAAATGTACTTCCTATTGTGCTGCATGCTCTATCTATACAACGGGTTGACTGCTGTTGCTCTACCTATACAACGGGTTGACTGCTGTTGCTCTATCTATACAACGGGTTGACTGCTGTTGCTCTATCTATACAACGGGTTGACTGCTGTTGCTCTACCTATACAACGGGTTGACTGCTGTTGCTCTATCTATACAACGGGTTGACTGCTGTTGCTCTATCTATACAACGGGTTGACTGCTGTTGCTCTACCTATACAACGGGTTGACTGCTGTTGCTCTATCTATACAACGGGTTGACTGCTGTTGCTCTATCTCCGGTGTGATTCTCCTCCCTTTCTTACTCACGTCCTATTCTTAGTCCTGATTATGCACTAGCTTTACATACATATGAATAGTTAATTCTGATTAAACATGACACATTATAGTGACTTCAGTGAGTTTTCCGTTGGAAATAAACTAAAAGAGTGTAATCCCAGATGTTTTCACGCATTGGGGTACTTTCCGCGACCTTTGCCTGTCTCATCATCATCATATGTCGGTGAAAGTCTGGCAAATGTATGGCGAATGTGACATCACGCGCGTTCTCCTTTTTTTGTAGGTATTTTGAGAGATTAAGCCTCGTGTCTCGGCTTGTGAGTGAGCCCTCTCGAAAATATGGTTGATATCACGTGCGTGTTTAAAGCTCTTCAACACTGGGTGAGTTCAAAGTCAACTAGAAGCTGACTGGCATGTTCCGTATCCTAAACCCCGCCAACATCTTTCCACAGCACCGGGGGAATAACTAGCCTAGAGCTGCATCAGAACTGTGGGAAAAGATATCTGTTAATAAATAATTTAGGGACCCGTTACATGTTTAAGCGGAGTAGGAAAAAAGGGGGAAAAGGTGCTCTATAGCCTTGCCTTCCGTATTTCTCCCAAGCTAATGGTGGCGCATTGTTCGTCCGAGTAGTTCAGAAGCAGGAAGAGACACGGCTCTTTGGCTTCATTTTGCCTTCTCTCCCCCACAGGTTTGCGGCACCACGAACCAGCGGGCGGTGGCACAGATCCCATCCCAACCCGAACCCTGATGCTCCCAGGGCTGATGTCCCTGTCCCTGGGTTATCGTAAACTCTGCATCAAACTCCTGATCCCAATCACAGGCTGTTTTTTATCTAGCCACGCTTCGCTCCGCTTGACTCCGAGAGAGAGACCACGTCACCCCAGCCCGCACATATACCGTCTCTCCGATTAAACAGAGCTCTGCACTCGCTAGGCCTTTATCTCTTCTGGTTCCCTAGCCAGAGAAATTGTCTCCTTAGGGGCAGGGGAGACGGAGAGAGCAGACGGCCGGGGATTGGAAGAGAGAGACAGAGCTGGCTTTATCTCAATCAGCAGCAGACATTAAAAAAAGTCCAACAGAATTAGTTTTCCCCTTCAACTGGGGTCATTTGGGTTAAGTGTAAAGCGCGTCACTCTGATAGCGAGATCCAGGATTTGTCCCAGTGTGTGTCTTCCTGTCGGAGGACTCGTCTTCAAGGACGGTTGGTGAATTAAAATCAAGGAGCAGGTGAAGTAAAACCGGGAGTGATAAGGAGGGGAATCAATGGGATTCCTGTTTTAAACTAAAGCCTTTTACACTTTGTTGGTGGAGCTAAGTGGTTCTCTGAGCGACGCCAGTGTGCCTTGTGCTAACGCTGGGTGCATCAGAATGATGCAATGTCAATACTATGAACCTTTAAGACTTTTGCCGCACTAGTTTTTGTGGGTGTATAGGGTTATCGCATGTGTCACATTCTCATTCTTTGTGTCATCTGTCTTTCATATTGCTCTGCGTCGCAGTACTTTGTTGGGTGAACTTGTTAGGGACTTTGCCTCACCCCCCCTCCCAAACCCGTCAGTCTGACATGCCTGGACGCGTGTATGCGCTGCCAACCGAATTGGGTTCAAAGAAACAAACTATTTGTTCTTGTCGAAAGGGAAAGGGCTTGTGGGCAGAACTTACAGCGCTGGACTGAGCTGACATAGTAGAAAAGCCCTAGAGCAAGGATCTAGGAAGATAGACTCGTATGACAGCAAAGGGCACGGGGGCCACTCCCGCGCTGCTGGATTCCTCATCAGACTGTCTGAACGGAGCCATAAGTCTCTGACAGACTCCTCCGTGACCTTGACCCGACGAAAACATGACCAGGGCCATTTGGCCAATCAAAACGTCCGATTCGCAGTGAGCACCTACCTCCCTGATAGGGTAGCTGAACTAGCTGCCATGTTTCTTCCTTTGTGTCTGGCGTTAGCTGACAATGTAGTCCTACTACATCTTCCTATTCCCCTATTCCCCTCCCATTAGTTATCCCATTCACTCTCATCTCTCCCTTAACTTCCACGCTATTAATCAAGGACGGGGCTTGATTGGCAGCTTTTATCGCTGGTGGATCAGTGCAGGGCTGCCTATCTTGGCTCAACTCGTCTGACTGGGAGGGACTATCGGTGCTGCTGCTATCTCTCACGCCTGAAGCAGTTTCCTACTGCCTACCAGAGGAAGGGCTGCTACATCTGGGGGCTCAGCCTCACACTCTTATCTCTTCCATTTTTAAACATCCCACAATCAAGGAGCCCTCAGCGTTCTTCTGTTAATTGCTGGAGGGTAATAAATCGCAGATGCCCCATACCAGCCAACCCCCCCCCCCCCCAGTAGCTCCCAGGCAGCAGGTGGGTAATAATCGGGCTCCTTCGCCACCATCTCTGGATCCCCCTCCCCCATCTGGCCGTCTCAGTACTCTGGTATTCAGTCTCCACTCCGGCATGCTGCACATCGACCCAGTTTAACAGACTTCTACCTTTTAAAGGGAGAGCTGAAACACCCCAGTCCCTCATGGGGAGTAATCCCAGGCATCCTCTTCCACTGTCTCTCTGCCAACGTGGAAGTTCTGGCTGGGGGTTGGGCTGGAGTTGTGGCGTTGGTGGACTTCTGTATTTCACATGTGCTCTCTATATCGCTGCCCCAATTTACGGGATTACTAGCTTATTACTATGAGTTTGTTACGTTAAACCAGCTTTGCTGTATTTAAACCGATGCCGCGTGAGAGTGACGATTTTTTCCGTGACAGGATTTACGTGTAATTTGATTGCTTTAATTACAGATCTATGCACTCTTCATAGGCTAGTTTGCAGCTCACCCCTAATTGCTTGATGTTTAATCTGGGATTAAAATACAGCCTGTAGTTTGAGGAGACAGGAACACTGTTCAAAGTTCAGGTTTTTTAACTGAGACAACAATAGTACCAATGGCAGGGACCAGTCCAAGACGTGTGAGATGCCTCATTTCAGGTTTCAACACGTTTGATGCGGAACAACAAACAGAATGAAACTATGCGGGTCACACGTCTGAAAAAGAATACGCAGTAAGTGCAGGCCTATTGTAGAAAACACAAAATAAAAACCCTTGTTTGTATGTGTCTTGGATTATGTGCTAAGAGTGCCTCGTTTGGGGGGAGAGACTTCGGGATGAGAATAAATAAATGCGCAAAACGTGATTTGCACAGGCTCGGAAGCTTCTGGATATTTAGCAGAAGTTATACTATCCTATTTTATTTTTAGATCGTAGAAAGAACCGGATCTTATAACATAATGAGATGGTTTTGTACCGTCAAGATGAGTGGGAGACGGTGTAGATAACGACCAGGGAAACACCCTTAGTGTTAATAATGCATGGCTTAATTACTCTTTGAAAGGGAAATGTTCCTTTGGGCTACTGGTGATTTCAGTCGCATCGCACAGCTTTATCTAGATTCCTCCACGCTTAATGACTGGCACATCTCGTCTGCAGGGTTTGCCTGATATTAGACACAACTCAGGTATTTGTTATCTCTGCTGGGATGTCCTGTCTGATCGTCAGGTTAAGAAAAGAGGTTCTGAATGAAGGCATGAGTGACTGTTATCACCGCCACCTCGGTCCTTGCACAAAGCTACGATTGCTGAAACGGCCTATTGTTTAATTTCTCTGTTCTCGCCGTTGATCGCTCAGTCAGATGTACCAATGAAATAGATAATGAAACAGATAAACCCCATGGTGAATTTGCAATGTCTGGGGCTTGCAATTTCTCTCCAGTACAGTATTTGTCAGGACTTCAGAGCTGAGAACATGCCACCTTATGTCAATGTCAACAGGACAGTCCTGTACTAACTCCCAGTCTACCTCTTGTTGCCCCGCCGTACCCCGTCCCCTCTTCCCCTGGGTACTAATTAAAGAAGGAGCAGAGGAGCCTGGGTAGACATTTGCCACATCGGGACACCCCTCTCCATGTTTCGGCTTCTCCTCCCAGGGCCAAAACACGCTGCCTTTCTCCTCTCATCCATCCACACATTCACACATATCCTAGTGTCAGAAATGCTAATTGGGTTTCCCCAACGGATCTTGCCACAGTAGAGAAGAAAGCCTTGTTCGGAGAGGTGGGCCTACACCAGTTGTACGACTGTCATATTGAATATTTGGAAACATTCCAACGCTCTGTTAGCACCTTGAGCATGTTGTGAATATATTTTAGGATTCAATCAAAATCACTAGGTGAATTGATACTGTGGCTGGATATTTCATCCCAAGATCATTCCAGCTGTGAGAAATGGCATTGTTTCTTCGTTTAGACTTGAAAAATGCCCTGGTAGGTTATAGAGTTATGAGCTCTGCAGCTGATATCACACAACACTGTCCTTTTGGCATTGCAGGGTCAGAAATCCAGTCAACTCCATCCTGTGTGCCTGTGTGTGTTTGTAGGTATCTAATGGATCTTTGAAATGAACAATGATATAGTTCGGGCAAATATTTCCCTTGAGGTTGTGAGGCCAGCTGTTGAAAACATGAAATTACTTGTGGAGTGGTGGTTGCCATTGTAAAGGAACAGTCCGGAAATAAAAGAATCAGTTCACTAATGTTAACGCGCAGCAGATAGTACTTGCAAGCGCTGGATGTATTATTGAAGTTTCATCTCACAGTATGTAATAAATCCTCCTGACTGCTATTATTCATTGCATAATGGCTTCCATTCATCACACAAAACAAGAACTACTGGAGCCTTGGTGGGCTCTAAGTCTTCTCTCAAAGGGAGTCTTCAAAGGCTTTGTAGTGCAGTTTATATTTGGGGAGAAAATACATAATGTTGCATTACAAAAGAATGGTGGGGAGAGGAAAGTTCAAGCTTGACTTTAGTTGCGTAACAGCACTTGTTCATGGACTTTTATTGTGGCATGAGTCGTGAGAAGGAGATTTCCCACTGTTTTGTAGGGTGTACATACAATATCTCTACTCTCAAGCTCTTTGTGTCAAGCAAACATGTACACGCTCACTGGAAGTGTTGCATCTGACCATCAAAGCTCTAGTTCTCAGATCATCATGTCGCCCAGATAAATTGTATCTATCTCCTATTACTGGCAACCTTGAAAATTATGAACCGTGCAAGGAATGCATCAGAGCCTAGGATTAACTGCTTAATTAACCATCCTTTGGAATCAACACATTCAATGAATCCAGTCGACCAAAGGTCAATGTAGGAGGTTTTATAACACTCAACACTCTTCAGTTACTCTCCATCTCTCTGTTCCTTAGTATGATATTTGTCTGTGAAATGGCATGGTTAGATGGTGCAGAAGGGCTGTCTGACCGCTCCACAGGGCTGGGTGCCACGGGGAGGGAGGGGTGTCAGCCTGGGAAGCTTAGAGGGTAGCAGGGTGAGGTTAGCTACCTGTGTGGGTGTGGTGTGGTGCCAGGTTCAAGGCTCATGAACAGCAACATTTATTTAGGGACTGACTCTAACTAAACATGGCTCATGATCTTCACCCCTCCTTCTAGACAATCCTAGGCTCAAACTGAACAAGACTCTGGTTACCGGGAGAAGTTGTTCACTGAAGTCCAGTTTTTAGAGCAGCCAATTTTGTTCAAAATTACACTGAAAATATTTTTAGACTACTTGAAATTTGTTGTTTTTCAGGTGGATGAATGGACTTATCGTTCAATTAGGGCAAACTCTCTGAAAGGGTTGTTACTGAGCTCGTTGTCCTACCTTCAACGCGTTACAAAGGGCTGTACCCAGTGCTTGCATGTCAACTTTATTTTCTGTCAAGCAGAAACATAACCAATGAGAGGTTGCCTCAGTTGGATGTTCCCTTCACCACTGTGTAGTAAGGGGTTCGGCTTGACGGACAGTTCTTTCGGAGACTCTGTGCTTTGTAATTGTGTCCGCCATTGGAGCATTTTGAAGGCTCTTTCATAAAGCCACATGCAGAGGAGGAGAGAGTTGTTAGTGTGATTAGAGGTCGCGCAGCCAGGTTGGCTTGCTGTGGCAGGAGGGTTCACAGCTTGCTCACTGGCCACTTCTGTTACCAGGAACCATCCAGGAACCGCTACCAGAACAAAGACTGTGGCCTAAGCCAGGACTTGGCCCGACTTTTCACACACACACATTGCCTAAATGCGCACACACACACACACACACACACACAGGTGACCAGGGCACCAAGGAAGATTTTGGCCTGTCTTCTGACAGTGCCCAACAATAGCAGCTAGCAGATGCTTGGGTTCCAAGGCCAAACAGATGGAAGGGCCAAAGTAGAGGTGGTTAAGAATGGCCTGTGGAGGCTGCCCGGGGACCTGGCTGTCAGAGTGCTATGTTTTTAGATAAATTAACACAACAGGAGGAAAAACAATGGACAACTCCACGCTCCGTGAACAGCTTGCAGAGGGGCAGTGGGCGTGAAGGAGAGGACCTCAGAGGTCCTGGAGCCACACCAAGGCTAATCTCTTACCCCGAACCTGGCGGGGCAGGGGGCAGTGCCGGGGAGGACAGATACGGGTAGCCATGCAACAGAAGGTGGAGGGTTCTAGAACGGATGGGTAGCTGATCCAGGACTAAACATCAGCCTGGAACGGCATGTCCAGGCCGGATTAATTACAGCAGCAGGCTCACAACCCACGCTCTTCAGTCCACAACTGGCACACCACCAGCAGCCCTTTTCGGCTGGCATCTCTGCCCAGCTCCCATGGAGGTCCGGTTGACAGTCTCCGGTTGACAAGCCCTCTGCCTCAAGATCCCGACCCTGACCAAAGGCCCCAGCCTAGACTCCACCTCCAGGAACGCCTGGGGTTCTCAGGAGTCTTCCAGTAGAGTTCTCCTGAACACCGCCCGACCAACCACGTTGAGCAAACGCCGCTGCGGATGCATTCCTGTGCCGTCAGGGCTCTGTTAGCAGAGGGGAGGTTATTTGAAGAAGACGAGGTGCTGGCCGGCTGACCCCTGGCACGACATCCGGGGCGTCCACAGCGCGGAGTCCCGAGGAGCGGAATGGCCCTGTGTGGAGTGGAGAGAGAGAGAGGGAGAGGGTGCTTAGGCAGGGTAATTTAAGAGCAGGACAGACAGATGGGATTGAGGGCAGAGAGAAGGCTCTGGAGGGCAGCTGTAATTAGACAGAAGGGCCCTCCTGAGTGCAGAGATGGAACTCAGCCACCGTGACAGGAAGAGTGGGAGGAGAGGGAGAGATAAGGACAGGAACGAGAAAGACGGAAGGCGAGAAAGGAAAACAGGGAAGGACAGGGAGAGGGAAGAAAATAGAGACAGATAGAGGGGAGGAGGGACAATGCGGTAGCGGTGAGCAACAGCTACACTGCCGTTCAAAAGTTTGGGGTCACTTAGCTATGTCCTTGTTTTTGAAAGAAAAGCATTTTTTTGTCCATTAAAATAACATCAAATTGATCAGAGATACAGTGTAGACATTGTTATTGTAAATTACTTTTGTCACTGATTTTTGATGGAATATCTACATAGGCGTACTGTACAGAGGCCCAATATCAGCAACCTTCACTCCTGTGTTCAAATGGCACATTATGTTTGCTAATCCAAGTTAATTATTTTATAAGACTAATTGATCATTACAAAACCATTTTGCAATTATGTAAGCACATCTGAAAACTATGGGGCTGATTTATGAAGCAATAACTCAACTACATGTATTTAGACTAGTTGAGTATCTGGAGCATCAGCAATTGTGGTTTCAGTTACAGGCTCAAAATGGCCAGAAACAAAGAACTTTCTTCTGATACTTGTCAGTCTATTTTTGTTCTGAGAAATGAAGGCTATTCCATGTGAGAAATTGACAAGAAAATGAAGATTTCGAACAGCGCTGTGTACTAGTCCCTTCAAAAAAAATTGCAAACTGTCTCTAACCTGAATAGAAAGAGGAGTGGGATGGCCTGGTGCACCACTGAGCAAGAGAACAAATACATTACAGTGATGAGTTTGAGAAACAGAAACTCACAGGTCCTGAACTGGCAGCTTCATTAAATTGTAACCCACAAAACACCAGTGTCAATATCAACAGTTAAAAGGTGACTCCGTAATACTGGCCTTTTAGGCAGAGTTGATAAGAAAAAGTAATACCTCAGAATGGCCTATTAAAAGAAAAGATTAAGATGGGCTAAGAAACTGAAGATCTTGTACAACGCTGTCTACTAGTCCCTTCACAGAACAGTGCAAATTGGCTCTAACCAGAATAGAAAGATTGGCAAAAGAACACAGACAATGGACAGAGGAAGATTGGGAAAAAGTGTTATGGACAGACAAATATAAGTTTGAAGTGTTTGGATCAAAGAAGAACATTCGTCAGACACAGAGCAAATTAATAGATGCTGGAGGAGCGCTTGCCGCCATCTGTTATGCATGGTAGAGGCAATGTGATGGTCTGGGGGTACTTCGGTAGTGGTTAAGTGGGAGATTTGTACAGGGTTAAAGGGATCTTGAACAAGGAAGGCCCTGTGGACGGCGCTTGATTGGAGCCATTTTCCTACAACAGGACAATGACCCAATGCACAGCTCCAAACTATGCAAGAACTATTTAGGGAAGAAGGAGTCAGCTGGTATTCTGTCTATAATGGAGTGGCCAGCACAGTCAGCGGATCTCAACCCTATTGAGCTTTTGTAGGAGCAGTGTCACCATATGATGCGTAAGAAGTGCCAATTAAGCCAATCCAACTTGTGGCAGCTACTTCAGGAAGCACGGGGTGAAATCTCTTCAGATTACCTCAACAAAAACTAGAATGCCAAAGGTCTGCAAGGCTGCAGTTGCTGCAGATGGAGGATTCTTTAACGAAAGAATCCACAGGGTCTTGTATTTAGCCGTATTCACTACAGGGTCCTGTATTCAGCCGTATTCACCACAGGGTCCTGTATTCAGCCGTATTCACCACAGGGTCCTGTATTCAGCCGTATTCACCACAGGGTCCTGTATTCAGACTGTTGAACTAACTGACCGTCTGCCCTGAACCCTGATCTGCGAGTTAAACACCTTTTACATACTTGCACACATACATACACTCTCCATGGACACAAACACGGTTGCTTTCGCACACACACACACACAAATATTTAATCCACACTCCAATCCAATGCACAATGTTAACTCGGGTGAATTTCTTGTTAACTTGATTTGTTTATAATTGTATTAGTACATTTGTAATCCACACTCAAGTGCTTGATTTCGTCCTTATGCTACATTTACATAATTACACCTGCACTGCATTATTTTACCAACAGCCTTAATGTGTATGCCACCAGTAAACGGTGAAACGTAGCATGTTGGATTGGTGCTGCCACGTGACGATGGTGTACAACTGCATACGGTGACCAGGGTAAGGGGTCACAACGGTGAAGAGAAGACAATATTATTAGAGCGAACGTTCACAGGACACAACCGTCTATCAAACCGAGCAACGGGCACACTACCTTTTAGCTGGAAATGTCTCTCAATAATTTGGAGGTGAAGCGCAAACTGAAAACATCAAAATGGCTGCCAGCAGCGCGTAGCAACTGTGGTACGCTGTAGTGAGTTCTGTATAGATGATATAGCATGTAATGAGCACCAGACATCTAACCTGCTCAAAAACGATGCGTCTCGAATGAAACCGCTGCCTCTCAGTTAAGCCTTTTGACACCTCACGCCACCGTGTGATGTCAGTGCAACGCGAACGTTGTTGATGGAGGGCGGTACGGGAGGGCTGGAAGAGGCTGTTGGTACTGAGGTGAGAATGGGGGCCACAGCTCATTGGGAATGTCCGCGGGCAGGGACAGGCTCCCAGGGAAGACGAGGGGAACTGGAGCCATTAGGCATGGGCCTCTGCTCCAGTCCACCCACGCTGCCCTGCATGCTAATGTGGGAGGAGACGGAGTGCGCCAAGCACATACCTCCCCTGAATAGCTCGACAGCACCTTGGGCACCATGCCCTGCATGTGCGATGTGTTTGGTCCACAGAGCCTGCCGCGTGCGCCGAGGGGAATACACGTTTAAACGGTCACGTTCGTCTTCATTAACACGTGTCGATCCGCCTCGATGCCGCCGTGTCGAACGACGACGCGTTCCCGCGGAGAATACTTTTAGCTAAATAGAAATGAAAGAGGATGTCTGTCTGAGGGAGATAATGACATCACTCCTGATGATCATAATGGCGATAGAGGGAGCTGCTGGAATGCGTTTGTGAGGAGAGGAGGAGGAACCTTTGTCAAACTAATGAGGGATATTAGCCATACTTCCGTGGCTTTGACAAGGTTGACAATTTTACACTTGACATTAATTGCCTTTCAAAAGTACTGAGAATCTTTTTCCGACCTGAAGAGTGCCATTTTTAAGTGTAAAACATTGAGGGGATGAATAATTAGCAGGATGTCATGTGGTGGGGGAGTGGCTAAAGTTTTCATTTAGCCGGAACGTTGAGATAAACTTCATAAAAGGCTTTTGAGAAGGCGGTTACCCGTCCTCAGTAGACACCTGTGAATGTTTGACTCATCATACACCACGCATTCATGCTTGCACACAGGCTAACACACACACACACACACACAGAACTTTCCAGAGCAGTATCAGCTTTGCAAAAAAATCTCAATCACCTCCCAGCTTTACATTGGCAGCAGCAGCAGTTAAATGATTACTCCACATCACATAGATAGAGTGTGTGCAATCGGTGTGGAGAAGAACTGTGTGTTTGCGTTGCAAAAAACCCCAAATGTGTGTTTGTTTGCTCTTGAATGTCTGTCGTTCCTTGGCAAAGACTAATTACATGCTCGAGGATACATCTGATTAAACATTGCGGCGATCTCCCAATTAAATGTCATGTGCAATTACTTCGGGAGGAGTGAGTGACCGTCTGTATGCCAAACAAGACATTTGCATGTATCTCTTTATCTCCATCCCCTCTGTTGGTTGCTCCCTCTTACTCTCTAGCCCTCTCCCTATATCTATTTCTCAGTCTATCTCTCTCCCTCTATCTCTCACTCGATCGCTTTGTCAAGGGAGGGATCACAGGCACTGTCTGATCATGGCTGAGAGCCAGTCGGCCTTTGAGAATTGAACCGTTTGCATCAAATCCAGTCAAATGGGCCTGTTTAATGTGATCCAAAGTCATCTGTGTGTGACCTTGTCAGAATAGACAAGAGTTAGGGTCGAGGGCTGAATGTTGCCTCGGATGCTCGGCTCCACTTAGAAGTTGCGCTCTGTGGCTGGCCTGCCAAACTGAGGTGTCCCAGTTTTCAAGTGGTTCAGGAGAGATTTGCATTACCCACTGGAAGGAAAAAAAAAAATCCTTCTGTGTAAAACTGCCAGTCACCACTCAGAACAACAACAGTAGCAGCAGTGGAAAGCTGCACCTGTCAGCTAAAAGCACTGTGGAGCCGTTTGTGAACGATTTCCTCATTTTTAGGTGTGGCGTACGTGTTTCTTAGTTACCTGCGGTGAAGCATCCGTCTGAGCTCTGGTGGTGGTCTGATTCATCATTTTATTCTGTGCTAAGCAGTGAAACCATGAAGTAGCTTGTGGTGCGTTACTGCTAGCTAGCCTGTTGATTTTACTCACACAGGGTGACCAAATCCCTCCACACTAGCGTCAAGGCCTGCAGTGGATATCTGAGGTTCACACCTTTAGATTCGCCACCCCTACTGCGAGGCGCTTTGATCAGTCACCTGTTCTCCACTTTCCACAAAGCTACAGAAGTGCCCCGCGGATTGCTCCGCCCCCACTGTTGCCGAAATCTCAGAGACGCTGTTTTGCCTGGAGTAATCCTTCTATAACTCCTCCGCTGAGCCCCGATCGCTGATGCCGCCGCGCACTGGAAGCCGGGCTACAACGGGCAGATCCACCCTCTTCTTCCTCTCTCGCAGACACCTTGCTCCGCCCCTCTACACGATGCCGAGCCGTTCAAGAGGTGAGATCAGGGTGGGGGGGGGTGGAACTGTGTCCAATGGTATTAGCCCACTGTGGGAGGGAGGGCCAGGCCGCTGCCGGTGCTTCGCTGACTCACAGATTAGAAGAGCTCGATTCGGAGGCGGGGCTGAACAGAGCAGCTTGACGCCGGGTGGGCGGGCTGTGAGACAGTGAAGTAGTCTGATGGGCCTGCAGGCTGGACGAGGGGGTGGACAGCTCCCGTCACCAACCTGCAGGGATGGTGGGATAATACACAGGGGCTTTAGGAGCAGGGGGAGGGGTTTAAGTTGGATCGTTAGTAGAAGAAAGAAAAGTGAGAACTGGGCTGTTTCCAAGGAGTATGGAGGGCCCGGTGATCCCACAGCAGAACAAGGCAAACGTCCTCTGTTCTCCTGTTGGATGGAAGCCACAGAGTCTGTGTGGTTACTGATTAAGACTTCAAGTCTGTTTACCCCAAAGTGTTACTTCGCTCTCTCTGTTTCATTATTTCCTCTCTTGAAATATACTATGGAGCCCTGTGTTACTTTTTTTGCACGTTGAAAACAGTTTGGTAATTACCTTCAGAAGTTCTTAAGTGAATGTTCAATTTATCAGTACTCTATGTAAGTAACAAAAACCAAAATCAGTGTGATGGATTTCAGGTGACAGCTTTATCATTTTATCTAAATCCATTGACTTCCTGTTAACAAAGAAAATTTTTGTCACGTTGACGTCCACGACATCCTCTGCCTAATTATATTTACCTATATCTCTGTTTCTGTCTCTCTCTTCCCAACCTTTAATCTATAATTCAATGGAGATATATCCAAGCAGAAAAATATTAACTTTTATTTATTTTATCCAATGTTTCTATGGCCCTGTTTCATTGCAACAACTCCCAACGGACTCAGGAGAGTTAACTACATTTTTTAATTAGGGTAAATTAATTATTTACACCAGTTGCAAACATTTCACATAGAGGGAAGACACACTGCTTGTTTTTCATCCCTATTTTCCTTTACTTTAAGATGCCGTCTGGGACTTCTGCAGTTAGCAAAGTCTTTTTTTAGACCTTCTATCTTGGGCTGAATGTGTAATATGTTCATATGTGCATAATCTATAAGTAGAATCACTATTATAGTTCAGTTAGCCACTAAATTCCAAGTTTGAAAGTAAGTGGTTTTACTGACATGGGGCACAAATTAGCACATACATGATACATACGAGTGCACAATGTTTGGGAAGCCTTTTTGGCTCAATAGTGCCACTTTTACAACCAATGGCCAAAAATTGCCGAACGCGTCTTTCAAGTTCACCTTTTCTTCCACTGATGAGTGGAATGAAGTGCCGTTCCATGGTACATTGTGATTAGGGATTAAATCCAGTGTGTTATTCATCCATCTGTTGGTTAAATCAACTCTCTGTCAAATGTCAGTGACTTTTACATGATAGCCGGTGATGTGATGTTCCACATTTTTCCTACATGAAATAGAGGACATGAATTTGAAAGAAACACACATGATGGAACTTCAGTAGTGAAGAAGGACTTGGGGGAACATCTTAAATAGATAAAGTGCGTCTCTTTTATTGAATGAGTCTCTGTCTTATTCTCTCTGGCTGTGGTTTGATTTGTGTGGAGAGGGAGTAAGAAAACAGAGAAAATCTCACTAACCACGTTGCTTCATGTTCTTGCCATAACGCATCTCTTGTGTGTAGGCTTTTCTCAGGTTGTTTTTTTCTCAACCACCGCTGGCTTATCTTGCACACGTATACGTGTCTTACGTAGTTCTTCTCCCACTAAAGAGCACAGACACTCTGTCATCAAGCACCAGCTATTTCCTAACTGTCACTTCTAAATATTTCCCTGAACCGCAATGTTATTTACATTGCTATGAACCAACCAAACGGTAAAAACATCAATCTCCCAGGCTGACATCCTGTGCAGTGTGCACATATCCAACACCCTTCAAACAAGTGTGCGTACACACATGCACACACACACACACACACACACACACACACACACACGCCACTTGCTGCTCCCACAGGTGAATGAGCCCATTAGTCTTCCAGGCGCTCATTAACAGGGGTCAGGTTCATAAATAACAGAGCAGGAGCTGACGTGAGCAGACCCCCTAGCCCTTCATGTCCCAGGCACATTAAAGCAGCGGGTGAAATATGGAGTGTTTGGACACTGCTTTCTCCAGCTGCTGCTAATAGACTTTAATATGGCACGTTACCGTACTGTATGTTCACCAGCTACTGGAGAGAAGGAGGCATACAGGAGGGAGTGGGGAGAGTAACTTGAGATACCAGGCACACTTGAAAATGGTATACAGTAGCTATGGTTCTTGGAGACGGATAAAGGAAGGAGCGGGAGAAACATTTGATGTGTAAAAGTTGGCAAAACCACGTTATTGAACCGGGGTCAGCCAGTGATTATTTGTACATACTTTGTGACTTTATGTACAGTTTCATTTTAAATGCTGAGTGGCACGTTGCACCATGGTGATATGTGCGTTTTATAGTTGGTTGTAATATTTGTTTAAGCTTAGTGACGTTATAATTGATTGAGTCAAGATTTGACCAACAAGAGCAACTAAAATTCATCAAATCCGAGTTACCCCTACAGTATATGTGAGCACCCTGCAAAGATGCTGTAGATAAAGTTGACTTTCCTGGAACTTAAAAACCATCTCACGTTGCGTGTTTGATTTTTATGAGGTAATTTATGATCGTGTCGACACATGCATCGCTCTCTGCAAATGCGGAACCATTTTCTTGAAAAGGTGCAATCGTCAACGTTGAAAAATTTAATCTTGTCCTTGCATATGATGGCTATTCATGGTGTGTACACTGTATGTACGAATCAATGTCTTATGAAATTAATCTATAATCATTTTCAGGCAAACATTGTATGTTTTCACTCATTGTTGGGGAGGTGTGCCAAGTTGAGATTCCTACTGTATTGTGAAAAATGCCATGAAGCCAGTATTCTTTTGTAAGTATTTGGAAGTTACTTCAAAGGATGACTTGATTTTAAACGTCATTTTACCTATATGTTGGAGATGTGTCTTCAGGTACAATAAGGTCATTTCTGAAGAAAGTTGTATGTAAAAGTGTGGTCGCGCTTTGTGACAGCGAACACATTAAGGTACAATGCCCTTACTAGACCCATGCAGACAGGTCTCTAACAGCCTGTTCCCTTTGTAACATGCTTTTCATTAACTATGAATATTTTTTTATTCTAGCTAACAATTAGGTTATTAATTCCACATGTTGGAATTGGATGGTTTGCACATAGCAATTGTCATGGATTCAGTGGTGGCAGGACACAGGCACAGAGGTGATTCCACTAAAGTTTCTTTATTACAAAGACTTACTTGAAACAATGCTTTGGTGGCAGGGGCCACGGACGTCTCAAGAAACATCAACATCAAACAATGAATGAACCAAGACACAGGTGTAACCCAATAAAAAGACCTAGTTTGGGGGATACACATTTAGGATCATCATAGTGGGTATAGAGATGTGTTTTTGCATTAACATCTTTCGTAGACCTCCGAGACATGAGAAGTTTGTGTCGTTTTTGGGTGGGGACATTTTGAAGCATTTATTTTGCAGAATATACAGTATGGCTTGTGCCTGCTCATTTAAAGCCAAATATATATCTGAAATGAAACTTTGACCAAAACAGCTGTCTGGATGATGCTGTAACACTAAAAGTAAGTGGAAAGATCTAACGTGCTAACAAACGAAATAGCCCTTTAAAGCGGCTTGTAAAAACAAATAATTGCTTCAAGCCTAATGGCAAATGTGTAAAATTGAACAATAACACTGCAACTCTTTCTCTCTGCACCGTGGCAAAATTTGTTGAAGTGCAGGGAACTCAGTGTTTCTTCAAAAAGATATGTTAATTTTTGAAATCATTGCAAGCAGCATATTTGAATGAGGAAAAACGCCTACCTAAGAGCATAGTTACCAGAGAGCCCTGCAGACCAATTGAGATAACATGGGTACATTTTTTACTTTTTAGTAATTTTGCACACGGTCTTATTCAGAGTAACTTACAGAGCTCAAAGGCTTAATAATTGATTACTTGTTTTACTTTTTAATGTTGCTAGCTTGGGTACTAGAACCAGCAACCTTTAGTCTACTGGTTTAATATTCTTAAACAATAGGCTAAATGTCCCACTTATTATTATTACCTGTCAGGTTTCATGAAGCAGTCAGGTGTAAACAGGAGTTCTCGCTTCAGATGAAAAAATCATAGCAAATCAGAGTTAGGGGTAGGTGTGAAAGAAAATTCAGGCAGCCATTGTGCTCATGCAAAATCAATTGCTTTCTCAAGCACATGTGGAAAGGAAGCGATGTAAGTTTCCTCTGCAGTCTGCCTATTTATTTTACCATACATAACCTCCCACCATGTGCGAATTTTCGTACGAATTTGCACGTCTCAACTGTAGCCACTTTGGAAGTGGCCACCTGGCACCAGAGACTAGCATGTGTGTGGCGGCGAAAACATCGAAGTCCTGGTTGAGCGAGAAGCAGAACGGTTTGGCAAGAAATGTTTCGGAGGACATGTCTGGATCCTTTACTCTCCTGAACCAGCTGTGGAGATTTTGCGACAAGGCATAGTCATAATTCTGTATCGTCCATTATGTTCTTTTAAATGTACTTTTTTTTTTGCCCTTTTCCAATCAGTTTTGTTTTTTTTACATAACAGCTAGAACAACTAGGGGATCTCAATCGTTCTCAGGCCCCTGTCATGCGTGCACTTGTGGACGATGATGGACTAAGCTTTTATGCGTTGGGGTCACACCCTCGCTCTTCTGTTTAGCCCCCCAGGCTGAGCCCTCTCCTTTGGCTCCCTGGTGGCCCTCCCCAGGCCCAGTTCCCACGAGGCTCCAACCTGTCTCTTAACAAGCAGTGCCACTGGGACAGCCAACTCCTCATCAGCACCAGTCACACACACACTGAGAAGATTGCCAGAGTCATTATCATGCAAATTAATTCAACTGGAAGAGAGGGAGAAGGGTGGTCTCATGCAGATGAAGAATTGCAGATACATAATTAGCAGGAAGGCATTTTGTTTGAACCTAGCCATTTCGACTGGGGATGGCGCTACGGAAGTCTGGAGATAAACAAGCAAAAACAACAACAAGCAAAAAAAAACACATTGCATTAGGAAAGAGAGAAACAAGGCTTTCATCTAAACACACACTGATAAAGACGCAGGAATAGTCAACCGTTGCTAAATGTTACTTTGTTGCTGGCCGATAGCTATTGGAATAATTTCCAATTTGATTGTCCACTATTAATCTCCTATGTACATAGTAAAAGAAATATGAACTCCTCCAGTGCGTGGGGATCTTGGCTCATCTGCTTTTGGTTAGGCCATCTACTCAGCTGTGTGTGTGATTAATCCAGTTCTATTTCAAGGTATTTTTTGCCTGACCCACAGGAAAGACTGCTGTTTACAGCTTAGGGATTATGATTAAGTTAAAATTTACAATGGGAATGTTTGAGTTGGGGTTACGTTTAGGTTTAAGCATTATGGTTTAGCGAAAGGTTAAGTTTACGCATAAAGGTTATTGAGGTTAGAGTTAAGAATAGGCTAAGGATTAGAGTTAGGTTTCGGTTTAGCAGAGAAGGATCACGGATTTCTCACAAGAACTGAAAAACCTGTGTGCATGTGCACTGTAAAAATGCCAAAATAACCAACTGTTTTATCTACTCTATTGTCTGAGTTAGGTGGAGTTTAGAAGGACAACAAATTAAGCTGATGTGTGAACATTTGTTCACTCAATTAACTTAGTTCAAAGTGAGCTGAATTTAATGAGCAATTCTTGAGTAAAATTCTTCCACCAAAGGCATGTTTGTCTTCGGAAGGCAGCACAACATGTCTGTTTAGCTGTATTTTCAAATGTTGAGCAAACTCATTAGTTATTGTATCAGTGTCTTTCATGAATAGCTAATAAGCTGTTAAAATGGCCAGTGGCAAAACCATACAGTTCATAGATGCCATTTGTGGTGGAGGTAAACTTAAAAAGAAACGTAACTCAGTTTAACACAATGCTTAATGTTGTCTAGCGAAATATTTATACTTGACGTGATGTTAATGCGTGACAAAATTACCTGGAAAATGTATAACTCTGTGGCGTAGTGGTTAAAGACACAGCCTTTGACAGGGGTGACCCCGGTTGGAATCTTGGGCAACAATAATCAACACTTTTTATTGCGGGCTGGCTGAACAAGACTTGCCTGGTTTCTTGTTTTGGAAGAAAATTACAATTGTATGTTAGCTCAAAACCACTCCAAACAATGCCCGACATTCCCTGCATGCTCTGATGTAAGGCGATTTTCAAAATGATTTATTTCAATACCTGTGTTTTTTTGCTGGTACATCGGTTGATCTATCTGATGCCATACACATCTTAGTGACGTACATTTTCCTAAACAAATCCAATATCTTATTTACAGCACTTTTTGTAGGTTGTTTCAGTTCAAATAATTTAGGTAGGCTCAATGTTGTAGTAGTGAAAATTTGCTACCTAGAAAATTACTCAATGCAGGCTGAGATGAGTGATTAAAAGTGCTAATTGTTGTATATCCTTACTCTGGCTAGATTCCAATAGGAATTTCCCATCACTGTGCTAGCCAGTGTTGAAGATTCTGTGTAGAAATGAAAGGCAACCAGCTGCAGTAGGATTGTGAACTTGTTTAACTAAATAGCATTGTGATTGATTAAATGTGCATTTGTATTGAAACCAGCTACAAAAGGTATTTGAGTTTCTCAACAAAATCGCTTAGTAAATCATGTTCAGAAAGCAAATGCCATGTCTTGGTTTAACCATTTATTACAGAAACAATGCTCAACAATACACATATGTTGTCTTGGCGTTACGTTCTGTTTCTTTGGAGGAACTCACCACCATCACATGATGGCGCATACAATCCTACTAATAACATTAACACTGTAATGTTATAACAGCAACACCGATACCAGTACCGATGGCAATCCCCCCGCAGAAGGAAACAGAACCAACAAGTGGAGGCTGGGGTGGTGGGTGGGTTTAGCAAACTCATGATAAGATGACCAACTAGTGCTGCTGACATAGTGGGTTTCCTGATCGACTTAAGTGGACCGTCATATTAGATAAGGACATTTTGAGAGGTTTTGGGTGTGATCCCGATGTCAGCTGATGCATGGCTGAGTCAATGCCCACTCGGGTTCCCTGGCTGAACTAGCTGTGCTCATGACTAAAACTAGCTGTGCTCATGACTAGAAATTGTAAAACCAGGAGAATGTAATCTTGATGGGACATTTTGCTGGTTCTTTCAAGGAAAACATCAATTTTTAACTTAGGAATAAGGTTTATGGTAAGTTCTATAATTGAAGTTAAAAGTTGGTTAAGGTTTAGGTTTAGTAATAACAGACCTTGAATGGGAAATAATAATAGACCTATTATAAAAATGTCCCCACAAGGACAGTAAAGTGTGTGCGCGTATGTGTGCGCGTATGTGTGTGTGTGTGTATGTGAGAGAGAGAGAGAGAGAATGGGTGTGAACGGAGGTGAAATTGAATGCTACAGCGTGGCAGCCACACTGATGTGATGTTAGCTCTGCTCTGTGTCATTGTGTTCTACATAGGCATTATTATTTCCATCCCATTTCACAGCAATGGGCCGTGCTCAGAGACAAGTGTTCTTCTATCTGTGGGCTTTGCCATTGGAACGTCAAGGCCTCAGATTGATCTGTGGATCCTTTTTACTAGAATACAAATACTCGGTTGTATTGTATTTAAAATAAAACTGGGAGATAATCCGTTTCATCTAATACATTTATGGCAATCCTTTTCAACAATTATTCCATGGAACATACTTGTTAAAGGGTAAAAGTATTTATTCTTTAGTTACTAGAAACTCTTCCAATTGTTACTAGCAATGTTTTATTCAGGGCTGATCACAGACCTTTGAGGGGCACGGGCCAACATGAGGGAAACGTGCACGCCCGTCTCTTTTGGCAATGTGCATCAAACAATTGCACAACGCATGCACGTCTTCTGGAGTGACACTCATCACGCAGACGCGCAACGCATGCCCGTCTCCTGGAGGGACGTGTTTCACGCTGAAAGATTGCGAAATGGCCCTACCCCTACCAGTCGTTGAGTCTGGTTGGGGTAGGGGCTGAAGCCCCCCCGGTGTCTATCTGTGCATGTGCCTGATTTTACTAGTTAATAAGATAATAAGATACTAATACTTATTCTAAAAGTACTACTAGTAGCTATTACCTTTCTAATAGTCACAGTCCCGTTTTTTTCAGGAAGTTGGGACAGGGACATGTTTACCACTGTGTTGCATCACCTTGTCTTTATGTAAGCGTTTGGGACTGAGGAGATCAATTGCTGTAGTTTTGAAAGTGAAATGTTTTCCCAGTTTTGCTTGATATAGGATTGCAGCTGCTCAACAGTTCAGGGTCTCCTTTGTCACATTTTTTGTTTCATAATGCATCAAGTGTTTTCAACAGGTGACAGGTCTGGACTGCAGGCAGGCCAGTTTAGCACCCAGGCTCTTTTACTATGGAGCCATGCTGCTGTAATATGTGCAGAATGTAGTCTGGCATTGTCTTGATGAAATAAACAAGGCATCCCTGAAAATATCCCTGGATGGCAGCATATGTAGCTCCAAAACCTGTATATATTGTTCAGCATTAATGGTGCCTTCACAATGTGCAAGTCACCCATGCCATGTGCACTAACGCACCCCAATACCATAATGGATGCTGGCTTTTGAACTGTGTGCTGATATGAAGCCGAATGGTCCCTCTCCTCTTTAATCCAGAGGACGCGGAGTCCATGATTCCCAAAAAGTATTTTGTCCATCTTAAATGAGCTCGCCCACACGGATGTATTATATATTGACATATCTTTCGAAAACATATATTTTTAATATGTGCCTATATTTTTTTTAAACATATACTAATATATGTATTGCTAATGTATGGCCATATATTTCATACATATATTTACATATTCGATTTTGGCCATTTTCAAATATGTTTTAATATGTTTAAATATATGTAAATATATTTACATAAATGACAAAATTATAGTTAGTAATATGCATTTAGCATTTGCATCTAACTGATATATTTCCATATTTGTATTGTTTCCTGTTTATTATGTTATCTAGTCGTTTCTTTGAAGTACTTTTACAGTGAGGAATAGCATTCATGAGACTATGTTAAAATGTATGCATATTATTTCCATAATGAGTCTCTCTTTCTCTGGAAAATAATGTCTTGAAGGTTAATTCCATGATGTGTTGATGAGAAATGCTTAATATACTGCATATTCATATATTTCATTATTTTAACACATAATATTCAACGTTAAAATATATGACATGCATTGTATTATGATGTGAAGCGCAAGTTATATATTTCATAAACATATACAGGGCACATATGTAAATATATTTTGAGAAATCCTCTGCATATATGTACATATATATTTTGAATGAGTTTTCCGTGTGGGTGGGCACAGGGAAGTCAGCTGTGTTTTTGGATCAGGTTTATATGTGGTTTCCTCTTTGCATGGTTGAGTTTTAACTTGCATTTGTGGATGCTGTGATGTACTGTGTTCACAGACAATGGATTTTGGAAGTGTTCCTGAGCCCATGCAGTGATTTCCACTACAGAATCGTGTCTGTTTTTAATGCAGTGCCACCTGAGGGCCCAAAGATCACGACCATCCAATATTGGTTTTCGGCCTTGTCCCTTGCATACAGAGATTTCTCTGGATTCTCTGAACCTTTAATGATATTACCGTAGATGATGAGATCCCCAAACTCTTTGCAATTTTTCATTGAGAAACGTTATTGTTAAATTATTGCGCTATTTGCCCGCGCAGTCTTTCACTGGGGAGAGTGGTGAACCTCTCCCCATCCTCACTTCTGACAGACCAATCCTCTCTGGAATGATCTTTTAATACCTAATGTTACTGACCTGTGCCAATTGACCTAATTAGTTGTGTGACATTCCACCAGGTTTTTTTGTTAGAGTGACACAACTTTCCCAGTCTTGTTGACCCTGTCCCATCTTTTTTGAAATGGCATTAAATTCATAGTGGGCATACTGTATATTTGTCAAGAATCAATAACCTTTCTCAGTTTCAACATTTGATATGTTGTCTTTAACTGTTTTCTATTAAATATAGGGTTAAAATGATTTGCACATCATTACATTCTGTTTTTCTTTACATTTTACCCAGCATCCTAACTTTTTTGGAAACAGAGTTGTAAATAGTGACAAGTAAAAATTGATGTGTGACTACTATATTAACTTACGAAATAGCAACTGGTAGTTTATGAAATGTTGCTGATCACTTTGAAATAATGACAAGTAAATTTGGATTATTGACTCATCAAACTGTTTGAAAGACTAGTAAGAGCTACCTAGTTGATATCAAGGATTGGAATGACTACTAATCACATCTGTTTCCTCCCTATAGATTTGTAATCTATATTCTCTATATTCAAATGAACCTAGTGCATAAAAATGTGCCACTCCCCCTGCACTTTCCCCATGCATGCAGTTAGAGTAGTCGTTTACACAGCCACATATCGGTATGTAAGTGATGGCCATTCTGGGTCCTTTCAGTGAGCAGGCTCTTCTGGTTCTGTTTACCTGAAAGGCCCGGTTCATTTGGTCCAACGGCTTTTTATTTAAAATGCTTTTAAATGACCGAAATCTCCAGTGTAAAGGGGAAAACTAGATTATTATTATGTCAGAGTGTGAAAGGCACATTGAGATAGGTTACATCTTACCTGGCCTAATTATTAGATCACCTGCGTTTTTTCTTTTTTACGTACAATGACCTACTGGAAAAATGCATGTGACAGAGAAAGATGCACTCTGCTCACTATTAATTGTTTCTCCAGTGCGGATTGGCTGGTCAAGAAATCATTCAAAGTGTGGGGTTTTATTTGGGCTTGCGGGTGTTGTCTTGCTAGATGATCCACTTGCATTTGCCCGCGTCTTAGCCGAGGCAAAGGTGTTTGGCTAAAATCTACAGTACGTTACAGTTTTTTTGTCAAACCCACCACAAAGGCCTCTATTTCGTTTTAACTCGCGTGGGTGTCTACAGAGTTCCCTTTTCGGGTATGTTTATGCATTTTTGTATCTCTGGGAGTTAAGATGGTTTAGGTTTCTGGGCTGTCGGTTCTATTTGTGTGTCAGTCTGAAAGGGCCCCTGTCACAGAGAGTTGAATTAGTTAAGCGGCAGACCTTGAAGGCACCTTCACAACACAATCATTGAAGTGAAGACCCTTTTATCAACTGTGTGCTTCTGCACACCATACAGATGGCATATGGAGAAGTCCTTTTAATGCTCTTTATTTACCAACACTGGGAGGCACAGACTACTCAATATGTGCATTGCAAGTATTTATTTCTGGGAATAGCTCTAAATAGGGATGAATATTTAAGTGTGCAGTGACAGCAAATCAACTTGTGGTCCTCGAGTGCTTTATGTGTACAGAATGTGCAGGATTGTAAACGATAACAAAGGTATGAATGTTGTAGGAGTTAGTTATAGTTGCAGCGGCTCGTTCCTCTCCCGTTTTAATTGCCTACTGATTACCTGGGTGGCTTTTTGATACAGCTAATTAATCACAAGCAGGTTTACTGGACAGATTATGACACACACACACACACACACACGGACACACACACACACACACACACACACACACCACATTCCCACTATGGCTGGTCTTATCAATAAGGTAATTTGTGTGGTTCTGTGGTCGAGGCGTTATGTCTGCGCCCCATTTAGCCTGGCGCTTTTCCCTTTTATCTCCCTGCCCACCACTTAATCCAGCAATTAGAGGGCTGTGTGTCTGCTACACTGGAGCTAGCAGCTCCTCATTAACTCCCAGAGATCTAGTCAGAACCTTCTAACACATGGCTGTACTTCAACCAGGAGCAGACTGCCGCCATACTCAACCCTCTCTGGTCTTCTCCTACTCATCCACTATTTGTCATCTCCTCATCCCCAGGAAAGGCCTTCCTCTTTGTAGTCCGTCTTCTCTCATCCATCTTCCCTATTTTGATTCCCTCCCTCTCAGATAAAGGCTTGCGGCGTTCATAAAGCAATGCGCGCAACAAATGCATTTACTGCATGTCATAGTATTGTGGTTCTCGTGCACTTTTCTTTGCATCAATGTCCCCTCTTGCTCACTCTCTATCTCACTCTGTCTTTTGCTCCCCCCTGTCTCTTGCCCTTTCTTTCTCTCTCCCGTTCTCTGTTTCCCTCTCTCGCCGTCATCCTCTTGCTCTCTCCCGTCATCTCTTCTTTTTCATGCCGGTTTCAGAGCTGGCAAGTCCTCAGATGAGAAGTGGAGCTGAGTGAGATGAATTGAGCCAATATCCTCCTGTTTTCCTCTGAAGATTAGCTGAGGCCCAATGGAATGTATGCTTTGTGTTAAAGAGCCTGCCAAATGACTCTCCACGGCTGGGGATTCATAATTATATTTATATTACTCTGCATGTATAATGACTTCCGCCATTAAAATAAAACTCAAGACAATTTATACAAATGCCACGGATCCATCTTCATCGGAATTGGGGCATATACAATAAGAAATGTCCTAATCTTTTTTCGATAACTAATTGTGACAGTGTTTTCAAGAGAGACGAACTCCGAAGATTACTGAATATAACAACATACATGTGAACAACATAGATGGGAGGCGTGAGAAATCCACTGTTCCAAAAATCATCCAAAATTCCCCTCCGGCAGGTGGTTTGCAGAGGGGCCGTAAAGGTCTGTCCACAGTAACTGTCCATCTGTCCCACAGAGACTAAGAAGGATATACCAACCTACTTAAGCCACCTAAACATAAAAC